>CAKOGP040001001.1:188635-203143 GCA_933822405.4 Cylindrotheca closterium | reverse complement strand
ACGCCTGTTAAACAACTTCTCGATCAATCGAGTGTTTGCGGACGCATTGACCTCTCCCTCCGTTATGTGGCGACTCGAGTTGTAGTCATTGATGTCGACGAAGATGACAATAGTTGTGAAATAGAGAAGTCTCTGCAAAATATCACAAATGAAGTCATGCAGACAAAGAGTGTGACCACGGCACAAGAGCCACCTACTGAGATCGAGTTCGCTACTCCACATGTTCAATTTCAAGCTAGTTTGCCAACTGAGGCGGAGATTGAATCCGGTGAAGCTCGTCTCGAAACTCGAGATCTACTTGGAAGTGCTGAAGGAAAGAGCAACAAAAATCTTGCTTTGTATCCAGAGGTACTCATGTCTTTGGGGTTCAATGTCATTCAGCAGAAGGCAAAGCAGCAGACCCTTGCTATGTATCCAGAGGTGCACGTATCTTTGGGATTCAAAGCACTCACACTGAACGCAATTAATCAGAGTCTTGACGTTTATCCTGAAGGTCTTCCATCTTCGAGAGTCAAAGCCGCAAGGACAGAGATGGAGAAGCAGAATCTTGGCATTTATTCCGAGGTTATCTCCAGTTTGGGATTCGAATTGACGGACACAATTGCATCATCCAATACCAGGATGCCGCCAAATGGTGGCTCTACGAGAGCAGAGGTGGAGACAAAGAATCTTGGCATTTATTGCGAGGTCCTGACCTGTTTGGGATTTGAATTGACGCAGACTACTGCATCATCCGAAATCAGCATGACACAGAATGGTGTCTCTAAGAAAAAAGAAGCGGAGAAGCAGAATCTAGGCATTTATTTCGAGGTTCTCGCCTGTCTGGGATTCGAATTAACTGTGTCATCGGAAATCGGCATTTGGCATAATAGTGACTCTATCAATGAGGAAGTGCCTTTTGCTAAGGAGTCGACAGGTAATGGCGAATTGGAAAAGAAGATTGTAATGTCGAAAAACGAAATGACTCCCGAGGGCAGGTCGAATGTTGTTAAAAAACTCCCTCTTTCTTTCAAGCCTACTGGATTCCGGCAGCGTGGGTGGTTGCCCATGAAGTCTGTCGTATCAGATTTCCGAGTGCGCCTGATCAATGAATCATCTGGGCGTTGGAAAGACCTGATCATCCCTGTTTCGGATAGCTTGACGCTGTTTGACGCTGTCTACAACGCGGAAAGCGTCCAACGCACAAATATCCGACAGTTTCCATCTCAAGTTGCTTTGGAAGTGAAGCAAAAGGCTTGCGAGATTCTCGCCGATGTTTTCATCCCACATTATGGTCCTATTGGCCAGACGACTAACTATTTTGGAGACACTGACATTTTGATTGACGATGAAGGGACTGCCATTCGGTCTTTTACAGTAGATGATTTGCACCAGACAACAACTGTCGAAATCTTTGAGCGCATGTCTCGACCAAAAGACATGGTGAAATTCGTTTTGCGTGTGAAAAAGGTTGAAGCTGTGGACGTATTGGAATCACGAGTATCGACTCTCGAAAAGCAACTTCACATTGCTTCACAACAGGCAAAGAGCGGATCGGAACTTCTTGCTGATAAGCTAGAAGCATTAGATGAAGCAACAAGTTGGAATGAGCAACTGTCACAAGAGTTGGACGAGCTGCGGGCAGGAGCAAATGACCATAGACCGCAGTCACCAAGAAGCGAGATGGTCACGAAATCAAAGCAGCAAATAGAAATGTTGGAACAAAAGGAAAAGGCACTGGAGCAAGCAACTGAACGGAACGAGAGTCTAAAGCTCCAAGTAGTCCAACTCCAGAAAGAGATTGAAATCTTGGAAGTCGCCGCCAACTCATCGATCATGCCCGATTACAAGTCTGTGGTAGACCATGTAATCGAAGAAGAGGACGATCGCGACGAGCTCAGCAAAGATGTCTCATTCAAACCTGTCGGTTTCCGCCAACGGGGTTGGCGTTCCGACGAAGAGGCAAATATGGAAATGAGGCTCCGTGTGACGAACGAAACAACTCAGCTGTCCAAAGACTTTGTGATTGCAATCGACGATCGGGTCACTGTATTTGATGCCGTTTACACGGGAGGCAGTGACGAGGATATTCTGGACAAAACCTCGAACATCCATTGTATCGTATGGCACGACACGGGGAAGGACGTCCGAACATTCAGCGTGAACGCTTTGAAGCAAATGAGTACCAAGAGATTCTTTGAACTGACATCCCGGCGTCAGGATTTGATGAAGGCATTGATCCGATGCCAGGAAACGGCCAATAACCAAGTACAAGAGTTGGAAAGTGAGGTGAACTCCATTGGACTACGCAATGAAGAGTTGCAAAACTCCATGTGCGTTTTATCGAACGAGCTAGCGGCTTCCATGGCAAAGTATAATCGGTTGCAGAGGGAATTGGACATGATGAAGCAGAGCCAAGAGGGTGGCCTGCTGTTCGCTACTGAATTGTTTGAGATATAGAAGGGAAGGGATTTGGGGAGTAAGAAGGGAATTGGGAAGTAAGTAGGGAATTGGGGAATAACGTTATAAGGCTAGCTATTAAAAGCATTAGCAGAATTATTATCCAAAAAGTGCTTCTGTGATTCGCTAGCTGCAGTACCTTGGTTACTCTTCCTGTTTGTACACGTAGTGTAATGGCAGCCAATAATGTGTGTGCGAGGATCAAGTAATCAAAAATCAAAGTGTCCCATAGATGCATTCTTCATGCGTTTTGTGTGTCGCAGATCAGTCATAAATGTTATGTATTGAATCACATTTATCATTCGGAAGTCATTTCGTTTGGAAACGCCCCCGCCGATCAAAAGTCGCCGCTTATTTCAATGCGGTATATTGTGCTACTGCATAATACCATAGTCCAAAAGCAACAACAGCAAAGGGTACAGTGGAAGCTCTCGTCTCTCATTGGAAACCCGCAGTTGCAGTGTAGTAGACACTACAGAGGACGACTAAATTAGAATACCGTGCACTGAAATGGGCGAAAACTAGGAATAGTGCAAATCAACGGATACACAACTGGAGGAACGAACAAAAAACAACAGCAGGCAAAAAGCGAGGCAACAACAACTTGAGCGTTGAAAGATGTCCCCTGGGAACCCACCCGCTGGGTTGTCGGTCTCGCCCCACGCTTCTCCGAATTCCAAAAACGATTCTACTCCTTCTCGGTTGGAAACCTTGCGGGCCAAAGTCCGCGAGACTCGTCAAAAGGTGACGGATCAAAAATCCAAGATACAAAACTCGAGTTTGGACAGCATCGATGGCAACTCTTCTTCTTCTTCATTGCATTCTGTGCAAACCAAGCCACTCCATATACAGCAAGAACAGGAATGGAAGGATCTCATCAAGAGTCTCGAAGAAGACAAGGCAGCCATGCAAAAGGAACTTGGTCTAATCAAACAAGCTCTGGAAGCCAAGTCTTCTGAGATTGCTCAAGAAGACCAAGCAGCCATGTGGCAAGAGCGATTGGAATCCCTCGAAACAGTCAACAAAACACTGAAAGAACAGTGTGAACGTGATGAAACGACCAAGAAAGAGCTTACTCAGCTGTGCGAGTCTCTCGAAGAACAATTGGAGACAAAGGTTGCCAACAGTGGTGACCCGTCTGCTGATCCAAGTCTGGCCAAAGTTTCGAAAGATTTGCGACAGGCGCAAGCCCGAGAGTCGATCTTGCAAGTCGAATTGGATTCTTTGCAGTCCAACAATGCCAAATTGACCAAGAGTGCCAATGAAACCCAAGCCATTCTCGAGAAAGAGCTCAAGGATTCTCGTTTGCAGCAGCAGCAACTCTCGGCCAACATGCGCGAATTGACCATTGTGGAAGAGAATACACCCATGACACAAGTGGGTGGTAGTGATGTGACCCTCACAGAGCAAGTGCAAGAGTTGCAACAGATTATTGATGCTTGGAAACAAGAGTCACCCAGACAACTTTTGGGAAGCGAAGAAATTACGAAATCTGACGACCGCAAACGATTTGCCGAGTTGGGAGATTTCGTCATTCGCAATCTGCAAGGCAAAGTGAGGACCCTTCAGAAAGTCGTTTCCACCCAAATGGCCTTTCGCCGCAAACTGGAAAGCAGGGCGAATCAGTTGCTGAAACAGGTCCAACAGCTTCGCAAGGAAAAGTCTGGGGATAGGCTTGACCAAGAGTCCTTGCAGCGATTATCGATGCAACTGGTTGGCTCCAATACTGGATTTGCCGCCCTGCAAGCCCAAGTCGCTGTCTTGGAGCAAGATTTGGCCGATGCGACTGCCGAAAAGGAAGCTCAAGCCAAGAGCGCCAACGAAAAAGGAGCCTCCTTGAAACAGGCCTTACAGCAAAACGATATTTTGCTCAAACAAGTGGCCCAGCTCGAAACCAAGATTTCAGGGTTGAAATCGGGTGAAGATTCGGCCTCCACTCTGGATTCGGCCAATGAAATGGAGCTACTGATGGAGCTTCAATCAGTCCGAGATCAAATGGATCAAGTAGTGAAAGAATCCAAGAAATTGCAAGGCTTATTCAATGAAGAAACGAACAAGAACTCTGATTTGACACATCTAGTCGAAATGCTGAAAAAGAAGGTTGAGCAACTCGAAGGCTCTGGAGCGAGCCCCGAACCCAGTTCCACTGGAAATGGAAATACAAGTACAAATACGGAAGGACCAATGGCAGTGTTGAAGAAAATGAGGATGCTTCAAGAGCAAACTGATCAGCTCATTGATCAAGCCATTCTCAAGAAGGGTGGCGCAGGCGAGAAAGTTACCATCAATCAGAATGAACTGGACGTGGCAACTGTCTTGTCAGAACTGAAGGATATTCGGGACAAGGTACACAGCCACATTGAAATCTTGGAACGGTCCCAAGCAAAAACTGCTGCAAAGATCAGCCAGGCTGCCCACACATCATCACGACAACGAAAAAGCGGTGAAATGGATATTCGGATTATCAATGAAATGACGGGTCGGCAGACTGATTTGTTTGTCATGGTGACTCAAAACTTGACCATGTACGATGGGGTATATAATTGCAAGGCCATGAGATCGTCCAATGTTCGGAGATGGCCGCCAGAAGTATCACAAGCATCCAAACAGAGGAATATTGAAGTTCAGTCCGTTCTGTTGGATAGACAAGGAAATGGTATCAAGGTGTTCTCGGTCAAGGAGCTCAAGCTCTGCACAACACTGCTCTTCCATTCGCTTTTAGCTGATCCATTCGCCAAGGTCAAGCTAATCTTGAGAATTCGCTATGTCAAGGATGATGATGTGGAATCCAAGAAAATCAAGAGCATTCGCATCAGCAATAACGTGACTGGCCGGATCAAGGACATTCTTGTCCCGATCTCTGAAAAGGCAAACTTGTACGACAGTGTCTACAATCATGACATTGTTCGGTCTGCTAACATTCGAAAGTGGCCAGATCACGTGTGCAAACATGTGGCACGAAAGACCCACTCGATCCACTGTGCTGTCATGTCGGGAGGCAAGGAACGGAAGACGTTTTCCATAGATGAACTCAAGACTATTACTACTGACCAGCTTTTGAACCTTGCGGAAAATCCAATGGATATTATTCAACTGGTATTGAAGTGCAAGGGAGACGGCAATAGTGAAATTCCGAAACGCCATATCGAGGAACCAGCACTGAAAACTGAATCGCTAAGTCTTCCAAAGCACAAGGGTTATATTCGAACACAAGTCAGGAATATTGCCACTGGCCGTTTCCAAGAACTTGTCATTCCTGAATCGGATGCTTTGAGCTTGTTTGACGAATTATATGAAAACGATGCACTGCGGTTAGGGTTGATTCGACGATGGCCGGACCGAATGGCGGAAAAGGTGAAGGCTGGGGTGGCCGAAATCAAATGCGCGCTGGCGGACACCAATGGCACTATGATTCGTCCATTCTCTCTTGAGGATTTGAAGTCTGTGAAGACCAATGAACTTGTTGGAATGATGAGTGAACGCCAAAGTGTCTATCATTTTTTGCTCTGGTGCGAGCAAAAGGAAGTCACAGCCACTTCCACTGCCACCAACGCATCTCCTGTTCGCGAACGAAATGGGACTCAGGAAGATGAGTCCACATCTCAACTCCGCATTCGCATAACCAACCAAGCGAGCGAACGGTTTAAGGATATCTTGGTTCCCGTCTCGCGAGATGTAAGCATGCATGATGGCGTTTTCTTCCATGAGATTGTGCTCGACGAAAACATCCTCGAGTGGCCTCCAAGCGTTGAGGAAGCTGTGAAGGAGAGCACTTCAGAGATCAAGATGGCACTTCTGCACGATGACAAGGAAATTCATTCATTCAACGTCGAGGAACTTAAGAATATCAGCATCGAGCAGTTTTTGGACTTCGTTCCAGAAAGGGAGAGTCTGGTTCAATTGGTGTTGAGTTCCCAGCCAACTCCAGCTGTATATATCCGCGAGCTGAAGGGGCAAACTGAAAAATTGGCGGTGGAGAATGCAAACTTGGAAGAAACGCTCCAGACTGTGAATTTACAGCGGGAAGCCGCAGTTGAAAGAGCTGAAAAACTGACGAGGGAGTGCAAAAAATCAGTGGGTGAAATCACCACCGAATTGGCTGCAGCTGTTGCACGGGAAGCTAATGCAAAAATAACATTTGATGAAACGACAACTGAATTACGAAGCTCGCTGGAAGAAAAGAAGAAAGAGGCCGAAACTGCAATTGCAAAAGTGGCGAAGCTAGAAAGCGATCTGAAGCGTTCCAACACAGAGAATGCTTTTTCAATTTCAATGAAGATTCCCGAATTGCAGGGGCAAATTGCGGCACTTGAGCAAGACAAGAAGAAACTTGCTAAGTTACTGGAGAACAGTCCGCTGAAGGACGAAATGAAGGAATTGAAATCCAAGCTTGATGATGCAACTTTGAGTGAAAATAGTCTGAAAGAAGATCTAGAAATGTACAAGAGAAGACTTCACCGAGAACTAATCGGGGCAACAGCAAATGAGTCCAGCGTGAAAGCAGAACTCAAGTCATTGAAGAGGTCAATAAATGAAGAACTTGAGACAGCAAAGCAAACAGAATCCGCGCTCAGAAATGAAATCGTGTCGTACAAAGACAAACTTCAACAAGAAAGATACATGTTGTCGTGCTTGTCAACTGGTAAGCTTGTCCGTTTTCGCTTCCGAGTATTCTTGTGTCATTTGCTAACTCTTCTTCCTATCGTCTTTGGTGAATTGTAGAGTTGTATGACTGCCTGTACCGGGAGTCTGAGTTACGAGAGGAAGTCGATCGTATGGTTTCGGATCCCAATCACAAGTTTATTCACACTGATGAAACTGCAGTTTTGATCAAGGCAGAGTACGCAGGTGTCGCACCTGAAGACTCATTCGACAAGGACCTTGATTCTGCTCGAAATTTGAATGAAGCTTTGTCGAAGCAAGTCTTGGAATTGGAATCGAAAATGAAGAAACTTGAAAATTCAAACTCCAGCAAGGAAAAGGAATACCAGCAAATCATGGACCGGGACGAACAATTGAAAGCATCAGTCACTTCCTTGACTTCGATTCTGCAACAAACAACAGACACCAACAAGGTGTTAACCTCTCGGGTGGAAGAACTCGAAGCCATGGGTGCCACTCTTCAAAAGCAAAAGGAGGAAGCACTGAATCGTGCTATCTTGGCGGAAGAGAAGACCAAGGAGCATTCTGAGGTACTTGCCGAAGTTGAAGAACTCAAGAAGAAGTTGAAATATGCATCATCCGACAAGGAACGGTTGTTAAGTCTCGTGGAGAGCAAAGAAAGTATCATCGACCATCTGAAAGTCGACGGAGTGGACGTTGGCGAAGAAGGACGAAATAAAGATGTCCTCCAAATGTTGGAAAGGTCTCACGAACGCGAGAAGAAACTTCAAATGCAGTACCTGGTGTGTGTGTCAGAGCTCGAGAAGCTGACTGACTCGTCTAAGGAATATCATGATACTGTAGACTCCCAACTCTTGGAAGCCCAGAAGGAGGCGGACGAACACAAGTATGCCAACAAGCTATTCAAGGGCATTATAGCCAAGCTGAACCAATTGAATGAGAGTCTTGAAGTCAAGAACGAAGAACAGGTTAAGGAATTGGAGGCAATTCAATCCAAGCACAAGGAACTTTCCGACTTGGGTCTGCTGGACTTGCAAAATGTGAATAGGCACCTATCCGAAGAGGTCAACTTTTTGCGAGAACAAAAGTCCAAGTTCAACGGGACTATCACCAAGTTGCAAAACCAACTGAACGAGCTGGCCAAGCTGCGAACGGACGGAGACATGAAACGAACGAGACTGGAAGCGGTCATTAGTGAATTGGAAGAAGAGAAGGTTCAGAGCTTGGCAAGAGACAAGCAATTCGATGCGTCGGTTGCCATGGTATCCAGACTAACCAAACACCTCAACGAGGAACACGAGTTGCGCAAGAGCGAAGCGGAAGCCTCCGATCAAAAGCAGGCCAAACTCTTAGACCAAGTCCAGTCGCTCACCAAGGAATTGGACGAAGTGAACCGAAAGCTGGGTGATCCTCTTCGAAGCGAAAACATGGACGTACTTATTACCAAGCTTCGGGAAGCCGAGATGAAGAACAAGAAACTCCGCAAGGATCGAAATTCTTTGCAAAAAGAATTGGACGAAGCGAACGAACGCATGGCACTAATCAAGAGAGAGTTTGGTGGCTTTGGCTTGTGAATAGGGAACGGCCAGAACCAACTCGGCGCAAGATATTGTTATAGAGAATTACGATCGCTACTGGATTCTATCAAGCTATTTGGATGATTGAATATCCCTTGAGGGCGAGTTTATGATCCTATCCAAAATTGCAAGGGGCATTTGTAATAGTATCAGGATTACGAAAAAGACTAGTAAAGATTCCCATTCTTTCTTTTTTGCATTTGTGCTCATTTGATTGTAATTGCAAGAATCATTCGGTCGACTTTGGAGTGACCACTGTTGCAATAGGAAAATACCAAAAGCTAGAAGATGATGCTGCTACACGTTCTGAATGCTGAATCATCATGCAACAAGCCCAAGCGCACTCATGCCTGGTACTCCAGATGATGGTTCCAACTCTACGAAGGGCACTAGCAGAACGAGAGGTATTACAGCAGATTGCTCTCTTTTCTCCCCAATCCATTCAAAGAGTCACGACTGTATTTCCTTCTTCCACTAGCTTTGCGTTTTGGTAGTCTTGCAATTTCTGCAACAATGGAGTTGCGTATTGGACCACTTGTGAGGATTGTGCTTGAGCAGCTAGCTGAAGTTGTCGCTGCAAAAAGTCTGGTCCCGCTATTTGGGCACACGCTGACAGTGACCCCAATTGCACTAAGTACAAAATGTGGGACACCGTCCGTGTCATTTCGGTAAACGAAACGGTTCCTTTGGTAGCTCCAAAGAGTAGTCGAAAGACAATGTACTGACACACTTCTGGTAATCCCTGGAGGGAGGACTTTCCCTTTTGAATCGTCAGCCAAAATAGATAGTATGGAACATTGAAAGGATTGTCGGCATCCGGACAGTGTGTAAGAGCTGGCACTCGTCCCCAAGTAAATCGAAGGAGCAATTTCAGCTCGGCTGCCAATGGATGAATATTGTAGTAGTAGTAGTTGTTGTTGGGGATGTAGTTGTCGTCGGTTGTTGCCATGTACGAGGCAGAAATGTCGGATGGTACAAGAGTAAGTGGCATGGCTTGACGCACACTTTCGGGTAACATATCTACCGATAATTTTGCAAATTGTGAAAGCCACTTGGTAGATCCCTCCAAGAAGAGAGTCGGTTGCAGTGATGGGATGCTTATTTCGGATCGTCGTTTTTGCATAAATTGCTGCAGCGTAGCATTGTTCCCATGATTGATATTAGCAGCATTATTATCCAAGACTGGAAGAACAAACGGCAGTAGCAGATCCGCCAACTTTGGTTCCAAATGAAATTGATTCTTCAGCTCGATCAATAGCCTTGGAGCAGCGGCAAAGATGGAAGCCACGATGGTGGAAGACATTTGGTGACTTGCAGTAGATGACTGATTATTTCCGTCTTGGTTATTGGCATTCTCATCGTTGCTGTTGTTCTGTGTCGCCCTCTCCATTGCTGAGAATGACAAAGTGTCTTTCAGGGAACGCGTTGAAGGTACAAGAGGCTTCTTAATAGTAGGGTCGCATCAGAATGCTTGGGTTATGGTTCAACAGGGGACGATGTGAGTGCCAATAAGATTATTGATGGTGCGTGCGTATTTTATAGTATATTTGCACTTCAGTTCAAATTGAAAATTCGAAAATGATTGTGGTGGTTTGAAACTTTCTCAGTACTGCACCAATTGCGATTTATGTGCAACGGGTACCAGGTACACGTACCTGGCTGTAGACGAAGCTTTTATATTTTATACATCCGTGGATATAGTAGTCCTATCAGTACGTGTGTATCGTGTATACTCTCAACATACATTCCAACAATACGTGCACGTTGACTATAGACACAGACTAAACCTCGCACACATCTGAAACTCTACCGATAGCAGCATCATTGTTCAAGTTTTGAGAATGTCCTCCTCTACTACCTCTAGTATTGAGCGAGAAATCGAGCTAGGAGGCAATGCCATGATTGAAAGGGTAAAAAGAGACATCGAGGTGGTCAACGAATATCTCAAGAGTCCCAACAATTCCGACGATGACAATGCTTTCTATCAGCATCAGAAAAGCCAGCTTCGGCAAGAGGAAAGCCAGCTTCGTAGACTGAAGCTGTTGGTGATGCAACGCACTCCCCCTCCTCCTCCAACGCCATCCATTCCAGTGAAACAACAAGTGGCGAACACTTTATTCCTAGAAGAAATGCGAAAGGAGATTGCGGCAATATTTCAAGAGGCTCTTACCAAAACTAACAGAGCTACCCCACAAAAAAGTCCATCAAGCTTTGGGGCGGGCGAGCTTCGACGTCTGGAAAGACTAGGACATGTGCACAGTCCTGATGAGGAAGGAAAAGGCGAAGCAGTCCTCACCAATGAGCAAGCGCGTAGCCTGTTGCAACTAGAAACGGAGCATCAAATGGTTGCCTTTTTGACCCCATTCCTTGCAGCTCTTTTCCAATGCAATGGGGCGTCTAGTAATAGAGTTCTTGTGAATTCTGAAGCATATAAGTGGTTGAAGACATCTAATGATGAAAACAGTGCCGCCTACAACCAAAACCCGGACATGTTTATCTGCCACAAGTCCATCTACAAGAAACGCGATCCATTTGATGCCAGGGAGGACGACAAGCTTCTTCAAATGCGCCGATCAACGGATGTTTTTGGGCAATTGTCAAACTGGGACCTTCGTCGCTTCCTCTACTTGGTCTTGGATGCCAAAAAGGACATTGATGATTCAGCGTTTGGACAGACCATCAACTACGGAGCTCACCTGTCTCTTGGAGAAAATAGTCCCATCACTGTACGCCTGGTTCTTTTTGATCGAGAATCTTTCTGGCTAGTTCAGACTGTAAAAGGAACAGCTTCCTCTGTTAGGAAGTGTCGGTGGGTCGACGGCGGGTCAAAATCACGATTGGAAAAGTTCATGCTGCAAGATCCCGTGATTGAGATCCTCGACAAGGCTTGCTTTGAGTTGGGCCTAGTACCCGAAGTGGACGGATACTTGGGTGGCGGAGCTTTTGGTCTAGTTTTTAAAGTCTGCGATCAGAACGGAGCGGCCTTGGCATTGAAGATAGTCCTCGATGTCCATGACAAAGTGGCTGAACTTCAAAGACAAATGGCAATTACTAATGAAGCTCAACGAAAATGTCCTCACTTGATTGTCGGCGTTGAAGAGAACTCTTTCAGGAAGTTTGATAAGTTGGGCGCTGTTCTTTTGTTTTCGGAAGTTGGAAATCACTATTCTAGTCTTTCAAAGAAAGCTATTTTTGATTCTCTTCAAGAGCTCCACGACAACAATATTGCGCATGGGAGTGCTCGAGTGGACAACGTTGTCTGCGTCAATGGGGAGGCCAAGTGGATTGATCTTCAAAGAGCATTTCTTTGGAACACTGGTGGTAGTGTTTCCGAGCTGGGAAAAAGGGATTATAGAGATCTGATGGAATCCATCAAACGCAGCCAGTACTTTGATTGATTATAGGCTACTCAAACAGCAACCCATCACGCAACGACAGTAACTCAATAGTTTGGATAACTCAAATAACAAACCATTGCAGAATGAGATAATGTCTTTCGAGCTACTAAATGTGCAATTGATGAATGTCATAGAAGCGAGGGTTGGGTTTGGGGTTCGTGGACTCGACTGGCGATCAGCCATTCGTTGGCTACCGCTGCAGTGGACGACCCGAACAAGAGCCTTCTTAACAGTAGGGTCGCATCACAATGCTTGGGTTATGGTTCAACATTACAAGGGACGAGTGACAAAAGCTTGCCCAGTACTCCAACAATTTCAATTGCGATTTATGTGCACCGCTATGTCCACGTACGTGATGTGTACACACGTACACGTACTGGCTGTAACGAAGATATATTTTATGTGGATAATATAAAAAATAGTCATGATATATATGTCAATAGAATTTTTTTTAATACGTGTGTATCGTATAAATACTCTCACCATACTCACCAAATATATGCACGTTGACTATATATATAGACAAAGACTAAACCAACATCCTCGCACACATCTGAAACCATAGATATAGCAGCATCATTGTTCAAGTTATGAGAATGTCCTCTAACTCTAGTATTGAGCGAGAAATCGAGCTAGTAGGCAATGCCATTGAAAGGGTAGCAAAGGAGATCGAGGAGGTCAACGAATCTCTCAAGAGCCCCACCATTTCGGACGATGACAAAGCTTACTATCGGCAAAAGAAAAGCCAGCTTTGGGAAAAGAAAAGCCAGCTTCGGCAAGAGGAAAGCCAGCTTTGGCAAGAGGAAAACCAGCTTCGTCAAATGGAATTGTTGATGAAACGCACTTTCGTGAACACTCCGCTCTTAGAAGAAATGCGAAAGGAGATTGCGGCAATATTTCAAGAGGCTCTTACCAAAACTAACAGAGCTACCCCACAAAAAAGTCCATCAAGCTTTGGGGCGGGCGAGCTTCGACGTCTGGAAAGACTAGGACATGTGCACAGTCCTGATGAGGAAGGAAAAGGCGAAGCAGTCCTCACCAATGAGCAAGCGCGTAGCCTGTTGCAACTAGAAACGGAGCATCAAATGGTTGCCTTTTTGACCCCATTCCTTGCAGCTCTTTTCCAATGCAATGGGGCGTCTAGTAATAGAGTTCTTGTGAATTCTGAAGCATATAAGTGGTTGAAGACATCTAATGATGAAAACAGTGCCGCCTACAACCAAAACCCGGACATGTTTATCTGCCACAAGTCCATCTACAAGAAACGCGATCCATTTGATGCCAGGGAGGACGACAAGCTTCTTCAAATGCGCCGATCAACGGATGTTTTTGGGCAATTGTCAAACTGGGACCTTCGTCGCTTCCTCTACTTGGTCTTGGATGCCAAAAAGGACATTGATGATTCAGCGTTTGGACAGACCATCAACTACGGAGCTCACCTGTCTCTTGGAGAAAATAGTCCCATCACTGTACGCCTGGTTCTTTTTGATCGAGAATCTTTCTGGCTAGTTCAGACTGTAAAAGGAACAGCTTCCTCTGTTAGGAAGTGTCGGTGGGTCGACGGCGGGTCAAAATCACGATTGGAAAAGTTCATGCTGCAAGATCCCGTGATTGAGATCCTCGACAAGGCTTGCTTTGAGTTGGGCCTAGTACCCGAAGTGGACGGATACTTGGGTGGCGGAGCTTTTGGTCTAGTTTTTAAAGTCTGCGATCAGAACGGAGCGGCCTTGGCATTGAAGATAGTCCTCGATGTCCATGACAAAGTGGCTGAACTTCAAAGACAAATGGCAATTACTAATGAAGCTCAACGAAAATGTCCTCACTTGATTGTCGGCGTTGAAGAGAACTCTTTCAGGAAGTTTGATAAGTTGGGCGCTGTTCTTTTGTTTTCGGAAGTTGGAAATCACTATTCTAGTCTTTCAAAGAAAGCTATTTTTGATTCTCTTCAAGAGCTCCACGACAACAATATTGTGCATGGGGATGCTCGAGTGGATAACATTTTCTGCGTCAATGGGGAGGCCAAGTGGATTGATCTCCGAAGAGCATATATTTGGAACACTGGTGGTCAGCTACGCAAGAATGAACAGAAGGATTATAGAGATCTGATGGAATCCATCAAACGCAGCCAGTACTTTGATTGATTATAGGCTACTCAAACAGCAAACCATCATGCAACGATAGTAATTCAATTGATTGGATATTACAATACAAAAAGTAAATCAAATAACAAACCAGTACGCAATGAGATAAGGCCCTCCGAGCTACTACATATGCAGCAGATGAATATCACAGAAGGGCGGGTTGGGTTTGGGGTGCGTGGACTCGACTGGCGATCAGCCATCCGTTGGCTACCACAGCTGGCCCTGCTTACCTTTTACTTGTGAGGTGTATTTTGGTACAAATTCATTGCTGCAGGCACTACGAGATCCTAGGGCACATATCGGATAAATGGGGTTTGCAAATCAGCTCAC
>CAKOGP040001001.1:166961-183187 GCA_933822405.4 Cylindrotheca closterium | reverse complement strand
ATTGCAATGCTATTGCTTTCTCCTCTTTTCTTCTCTCTTCGTTTTTTCTTTTCTTCTTCCTCTCTCCCCTTCTTTTCTCCCCGGGGGATCTAGTATAAACTGCTCCACCAGCATAAAATAAAAACCCTTCTATGTCCCCTTTTCAGCTATATCCGAGAATTACCCCGTCTTGCATCAGTACGTGGTCATCACAACGGTGGTGACGATTTATTTTTCTGCACGCGTTATTATTATAAAAAATAATGTTCATCTAGCTAGCAATTATTATATTAATAAAATATAATCACAGCACCACACCGCACAGCACAGATTGAGTTTGCTGACAAGAATCACGAGCAACAATAATGTCGATGGCAAGGATAAAACTTTTATTGGTTGTCATATTATGGATGGGCATCACCCATCATCATCATCACACGGAAGCCTATTCAATAAACAACAAGAAGCCCACACCTTACAATAACCACGAAGCCGAGACGATAAACCGCCGAGCTTGGCTGCAACAGCAAGTTTCTATTCTGGGCTCTTCCTTGGTAGTTTTTGCATCAACATGGTCGTCTCTTCCAACCACCTCGTGTGCCAAATCTCCACCATTATCGCCAACCCAAAATCCCCTCGAAAGCATCAAGGAATCCCAAGCCACCTTGGACAAACTCTTGTCCAATTGGAAACGCGCCACGATTGATTGTACTTTTGCCGATGTTCCCCGTGAATTGCTGGAAACCAAAAACAAAGAGCTGCTATTAGAGAAGGCCAGTATCTTTGCCCTCTTTGACAAGTCTGTCTCCGTGGAAACCTGCAAGACGACCAATCGCATCGTGAGAGATTACTTGGGAGTGACGGGGAAGGGACCATTGGTGGGGATTGACAAAAAGTTGAAACGAGGATTGGACTTTGTGTCGCCAGATGATGTGGAAGATTATGTGGCTGGTACGTGCTGTGGTATTGTTCATCGTCGTGTGCTTGATTCATTCATGGCATATGATTTTGGAACTCACATCAATTCTCTCAACATCATTTTCCAACAACTCCAGCTCTCGAAAGCTTTTCACAGTCATTATCCAAGGCGAGTTCATTGAGTTACACTGCCGGGGTTGCTGACTTTGATGGTAAGTTGCTGATGACGATATGCAATGATGATATGCAATGTGACCATTCGTTCTCAAAAATCAACGTACACCATCCAACTCACTATTGATATATCCTACTTCTCTTGCCAAAAACGAAATTGTAGCTGTCAACAACTTTCCCAAAGATGCCGTAGACGACACCAATGAAAATAGCAATCTGGAACAGGCCAAGTTGGCCATATCACAAGCAAAAGATAACTTGGATCTAATTGTCAAGTATTTGGAAGCTGGATCCGCATGAGAGTAATAAGAATCTAACATATCACAACTACAGTTTTCCACCGCCATGCCACATATGAGAGAGTCTAGAATGGATTAGATATTAATACGTGATATTGAATAATACTGTTTCATCATATGAATGATTGAGTGGTTAGGACCAGTCGAACCATCCGACTAAACTTCACAGTTTTCATATTATGATATTCAATATATGTAACAAAACTCAATCGATATGACTCAATAAAAGTTTTGGGGCAATAAACGATTGTGATTGTAATGTATTGATTGATTAAGATTAGTTGAGATTGATATCAAGTTTGTCTTAGATTGGATTGAATTGAATTTGTTGTGAGCTCTGATCTGATGAAATCTCTCAGATCGGCTCTAGTCGTACAGTAGCATTCTGATCTAGCTTGATCATGCAATGACCTTCATTCAAGATCAGTTACTTATATTCTGGCATACATCCAAGATCAATCATATGGCAATCCAAGATAATCAAAAGCCTCCTTGTTGACATCGGACTTCTCAATTTAGAATTCGTTATCCCGGTCAGTGTATTTCCAATGACCGTTGAGTGAGTCGACGGAGTCGATTCATGATTCAACCATTCATGATTTGGTTCAAATACCGTATATCTGTACACTCCCTCTTTTGCTCCAAATCCTGATCTTCTCATTACCAACCAAGTACCAATTTTCTGAACTTGACAAAACTCGCTTCATTCAATGGCTTTGTTAGTATGTCTGCAATTTGATCCAGTGTGTGTATCTTGTGAATACTTATCATGCAAGGTCCATCACCAATGTATGATCTGAAGTGGTGTAGTCTGTTGTTCAAATGTTTTGTCCTTGGTCGAAACTTGTGCACTTTCGCAATTTGTCCTCAAAAACTTTACAATGCACCTTTGCTTTTGAAGTTTCCAGAGGTATCCCATTATCAATTCCTATCATGAACCTTGTAAGTACCTGTGACAAATGGGGAAGTGAGATGTAAACTTCCAACCCCAAAGATACTTCATGTATTTAGGGGAGACCCATCTTGCCACGGGGAGTGAGTCCATAGCTTAGTGGCACATCTCGATGTTTTCATACTACTTAAGCAAATGACTCCCCTATATAGAAGACAAGGAGATTGCGACACTGGGTCTTTTATGCGTTCAGAAATACGAACTGTCCATCCGCGGAACTCAGCCTTGCTGAATAATAGCTCGAAGCTGGAAAGTCCGACGGGGAGTGTAAGAATATCCAGTACCTGTGACAAATGGGGAAGTGAGATGTAAACTTCCAACCCCAAAGATACTTCATGTATTTAGGGGAGACCCATCTTGCCACGGGGAGTGAGTCCATAGCTTAGTGGCACATCTCTACCGGTACATTTTATAATATATAATGCGCGATGAGATTTTCTAACGTAGACGAAAGCTCGAGAACGAATCATTGGATTCCATTCATCATACTGACGACGGTCGAACGACCGTCACAACAGCATTGCTCAGCAACACCAAGTCCGATCAGTTTATCGAACTTGTGTGCGAGTATACGTCAAGAAATAAGGTTTATTTCTTTCTTTCCCTCCCTCCACATCCCTGTTGGGCCTTACATCGACGCATTCTACGTCTCTGTAAGGCCTAGTAGGCAAGCAAGTCTTTGATATTCCGCTTCGCGGAATATCAAAGACTGGCCTTTTGGAACCGCACGCTTCGCGCGCAATCCAAAAGACCAGCTTCACACCACAACCCACCAGAGTCACACCAAGAAAGAATCCCTCACGGAAGAAACCAGGCGGCAGGCGCCAGTTGGCTATCGAAGATTCATGAGCCGCGAAAATAATAATAATGATTGCACCAGATGACTTCTTGCCCAAGTCACAACTGCGATGCGAACAGCGATTGCGCTGATATCATGCGTTATCGTTATCTTTATCCTTCTCAGTACCGAGAAACAGACATCACAAAATGCCAATGCAACTGGAACTGCGACAAAAGATGTGTCAAGTCGTAGAAGTTGGCTTAATAATGAAACGATGAGAAGTCACACAGCTGAATCACCATCACCATCGGGCAATGGGCGACGGAAGCCATCCATGGACCAAGATACATCATCCGATATAAGATCAAGATCTTTTACTACTACTCGAACTCCAACCACATCAGCTTCCTTATTAAGCCAACCCTTCCAAATATTTCAGCTGGGAGATCCTAGGTCCGCTTCGACCTTTCAATTCGAGTTGTTGTGCAGCATTGTGACTTGGAAGATGCTACCAATAACCTCCAAAGAAATTCCCTGTCGGTTCATCAAACGCACTCAAATGAGAGGTAATAGGTTTCAACGTCGTCTCCGGGAAAAGGTTGCAAACAACGAGACCTTTGTGTTCAAGGCGCACAATGATCCTGGTGTCATCAGAGAACTCGTCAAGAGTACTCATCTGGTTGTATTTTCATCTGGCGGAGTTGGATCGTCCTTTGCCATTTACACACAACAGTATAACCGACTTCAGCGCTGTCCAGAATGCGAAGTGGATCAATATCAACCCCTCTTTCAGTTATCTGACACTGAAGTTTCCCAAATCAAAGAGCACATGAAGATCTTTGGAATCATTCGTCAATGCTGTGGTTTGCAAATGAGTCAATATGAAATGCAGCGCCTACATGGGTGTGATATGACCAAGTACTTGGATCGGTCTTCCTATCCAAACTGCGAACAGCACTCTGCAGATGAAATGCGAGCCATGGAAGATGCCTTTGCGGCCAGTCCAATTCCATTTCGTGTGTCGTCGCCCGAGTACAATTGGGCCAAACCAGGAGACTGCGCTAGATTCAGGGGTGAGATTGTTGTCAATGGAAAAGGTTTCAATGGAAAGGTATTTCTTGGCTGTGAAGACATTCCTTAGATTGATGCATCTTGGGCGGGCTACTGACACAATTTCTGCCCACCTCGTCCACATCATCTTTACCTTCAGGCCTTCCTCCTTGCGTTGTTACAACTATTCTTTCAACGTCGCAAGAATATAAAGGATTTATTGCTGATGCGAATTACTGATTACTTTGGCTGCAAATGCCATCGGATGTTATCTATCACTTATCACTGCTCCGTCCACCAGCGTACGACATTCTTCCCATCGTCGCAGATTGGTTTGACGATATGCTCGACTATCGGATAAGAAGTTGTTTCGGGAATATAATATGGTCTTCCCGCGTTCTTGAAGGCAACCCGGGTCTTCTCCCTTATATTTCGCGGGTTGTTCCAATCTGTCTCAGCTGAATCGGGTGGGAGTTTGTGCCGTAGAAAGGATGATTCCGGCTGCAAGAGAATGAACGCCTTGTCGGAACCAAAGCCATATCGACTAGATATCTCTGAGTAGCACGGAGCAAAAGTAGTAACAAAAAAATCGGTGGAATGGAAGCGATATCTCCACCCTGGACGATCGATGTACTTTGCTGCCATGACGTTCTCTCCGGCAGGATCATTGACGGAAAGTTCCGAAAGCATCCGCCGCACGCATTGTCCAAACTCTTCTGGGCCTCCTTTGGCAGCCACTTCATCATCGATTTCAATGCAAAAGCCATCGAGAGATTCACTTTCAGCTAGCCGTTCACAAAACTCGATCAACGGCGGAATGTGAGAAGCAGCTTGAGCTTCGATACTGAATGCTTCTGCTGACACCAAACCACCCCATAATTTAGCTCTCTTGGCAAATGGACATTCTGTAGACTTCTTGATTCGGGAAAAGTTTTGAAGCGTCTCATTCTGCCTACTGACATTGACAGAGGTATCCAACGAAGAATGAGACAATGTCGAAGTGCTCTCATCGGTTCTTGTCAAGGAGTCATCCAATGAATGTTGGATTGACTTTGTGGCCCCAAAAGCCTTGGCTTCTACAAGGCAATCTGCCAATAGGTTAATACTCTCATCTAGACCATCATTCGTTTTGGCCGAACACCCATGAACCAGAATCGGTCGTTCTTCCATACTTTTCGCATCCAATCCAAATGCCTCCATAACTTCTTCGGGTGTCATAGCATTTGGTAAATCTTGTTTGTTACATAGCAAGAGTACCGGGAGCTTCCTTGTCTCTTCTTCGCTCGTAAGCCGGCGAAACTCGTCCCTCGATTCATCTATCGTATACCGATCAGAGGAATCGACCACAAAGACTATGGCATCACTTCCTTCAAAGTAATGTCTCCACAAGGGACGCGTTTTTTCTCGGCCTCCCAAGTCCCAGCCAGTAAGTTCAGCAGCATCCCCCCGGAAGGTTTCAATATTAAAACCAATGGTGGGAATGACATCCAGCATTCCTTCCTTGTCAGGAAGCGCAAGGCGATAGAGGATCGACGTTTTCCCAGATGCCGAAATCCCGCAGATGAGTAATCTGTATATTGGTAGCGCACAGGGCGAATACCTTCGATAAATTGTGGATGCTGTTTGTCCCATTCTTGCAATTGATGAGAATGGATGCTGATGATGCTTTATGGCCTGTTCATTACCCAAAGCAGTTGATGTTCATTACCATATCATACCATCCGTGCCACATGATGATGATGGCATGTCTGAAGTCCACGAATAAAATAGAAATAAACACCCCCAAAATACCCCCAACATCCAGGTACTATTCTAAGGTCTTTTATTTTTAAAATTGGTGTACAGATACCAGCCGAGTGGAGCTACAAGGATGGTGCGACTTATGGCGAAGGCCAACACGAACACCTTGCGCATCATATTCATCCTTATTTTTTTCTTTCTCGGCATACTTGCGGTTGCGAGCACACCTTAGTGTGCCATTGTAGCTATCTACATTGAAATCGGTGCCATGATACTTAAGAGCAAGTTGCTGCAAGTGAAAAAGCAACTTCTTTCTACCTGCATTTGTAGGTGGGCAGTGATCTGGATTGAATTGTGCTCGTGTAAATTCGGGCCCATTTGTAATAAACGAGAAGAGGTCAACTGATTCATTGTCATCATAGTCACGGAGACCAATAAAGGGAAGCTCAGCTGTCCATTCTTCAGCGTCAGAAACTGACATTTGGACATCCTGTTGTAGTTCCTCTTGTGTGAGGTGAACAGTTGAAGAATATTCAGATGACATGGTAGTGTTGTACAAGGTGACAACATTCTACTTGTTTTAATTTTTGGTATGGCTGATTTTCCGCGACAAGTTTGGCGCAATATTGATTGATATTGGAGGCAGGCACGGATTGTTGCGAGTCAGCCGGCTGGTCGGAGTCGTTCTGTTAACAAGGACGAAAGGGGTCGGGGATCTATGGCCGCTGGCGCGAGGTGTGCCAGCGTACCCGGTAGCTCCACTCGGCTGGATTTGAACCAATCATGAATGGTTGAATCATGGATGGACTGACTCAACGGTCATTGGAAATACTCTGACCGGGATAACGAATTCTAAATTGAGAAGTCCGATGTCAACAAGGAGGCTTATGATTATTTTGGATTGCCATATGATTGATCTTGGATGTATGCCAGAATATAAGTAACTGATCTTGAATGAAGGTCATTGCATGATCAAGCAAGATCAGAATGCTACTGTACAACTAGAGCCAAGAATCTGAGAGATTTCATCAGATCAGAGCTCACAATCCAATCTAAAACAAACTTGATATCAATCTCAACTAATCTTAATCAATCAATACATTACAATCACAATCGTTTATTGCCCCAAAACTTTTATTGAGTCATATCGATTGAGTTTTGTTACATACCGGTACACCACGTGGACCGCGGTTCATTCGTCGACCTTCTGGTTCCGTGTTGTATTTGCAAATAAAGGTGACTGTGCTATTGGATACGAGATGTACTGATACGAACGTGTACGATTGCAAGCGGTCCGTGAGTAGTAAGGATAAATCGGCCGCTTACAAAAGCCGCCGATGAACGATGAACACACTCTTTCTAAGAATACGTTTGATTGTAATACTGTCTACCGTCTATCATAGCATAGTAACGTTGTAACGATAATATTTATATCGAACAAAAATGAAAATGAAATGAAAATGAAAATGAAAAAATGAAAATCACTACGACAACGAAACGGCATCGAGCGTACTACGAACGCTATGATGGGTGACACAACACCAATGGAAAATGTTATGATGGGTGCTGCAACACCAACGAAAACTGCAATAACGGGTGGTGTAACGCCGTGATGGGTGCCGCAACACCAACGAAAACTGCTTTGATGGGTGCTGCAACACCAATGAAAACTGCCTTGATGGGTGCCGCAACACCAACAAAAACTGCTTTGATGGGTGCCGCAACACCAACAAAAACTGCTTTGATGGGTGCTGCAACACCAACGATGGGTGCCGCAACACCAACAAAAAGTGCTATGATGGGTGCTACAACACCAACAAAAAACTGCCATATGGGTGCCACAACACCAACAAAAACTGTAGCCTTTTACACACTGAAAACGAAAACTTTAACTCACAATACGATGTATGACATTGATATAGACAACATGGCCGCCATTCCTCCTCTCTTCACTGTTCATGACACTATGGTCATCTGTGGCATTAACAATGCAACCCTATTCCAAGGACGTACGCAAGCTGAGAGAATCGCTTATGAAATATTCTCTGCCGATTTTAGCACTACAATGGATATTTCTATCGACGAACTCAACGATGAACTCAAAACCCTAGCAGGAATGACTGCTGCACAAGGGCAAATTCGATTGATGCCTGGCATCAAGAAAAATATACGCGCCTTCATCCAATGGTGCAGAGACGAATTCTGCATGGGACGGGACCCAGCAACTGTACCATTCCCAGTCATTGATGCATCCCAACTCCTTCGACGCATGAAAACACACGAGCAATATGTATATGGCTCTAAGTTGATGTCACAACAGGCACTACCTCAAGACTTCACCAACGACGTCCAATGGGATGATTGGCACCCAACCTTCGTAAACTACCTCCGTACCATACCAGGAAGAGATGGAGTCCCGCTCCAATACGTAGTCCGAACGAACGAACAAAGCATCAGTTCCGACATACCTTCCTAGAGACGTACATCCAAATGGCACCACTCAATGGTGAAGCCTGCAAGTGGATGAACATGGCCACAAACACTTGCTGATGGAAGAGATCAGGGAACACCGTTCTAACAAGAAAGCAGTAAAGAAACAAGACGGTTTTTATAGCTTGAAGAGTGTAACGCAACGAAGACGACATACTACAGCAGGTTGGGACTTTTATGTCACTTGGAAAGATGGTTCCTCGAACTGGATACCTTTGAAAGACATGAAAGAGTCCTTCCCAATTGAAGTGGCAGACTATACAATAAGCAAGGGCATTCAAGACAAACCCGCTTTTGCATGGTGGGTACCACACATTGTTCGAAAACGCGCACGATTCCTTGGCATGGTCAAATCAAAGTACTGGGAACGTACACACAAGTACGGGATACGTATCCCAAAATCAATCAGAGAAGCCATCAAAATCGACAAAGAGAATGGGGACACCTTATGGGAGGATTCGATCCAAATGGAAATGAAGAACAATCAAATAGCCTTTGAAGAATTCGATGGGGATGTTGAGAAGTTGATGGGATACAAGAAAATCACGGGACACTTGGTATTTGATGTGAAATTGGGAGAAAACTTCCGAAGGAAAGCCAGGGATATGCCGCAATTTGTTGTGAATCTGAGCATGCATGCGTGACAGACCAATTTTCTCACTCTTTCTGCAGGGGTAGCAAACCAAAAATCTCCTTTTTTCATAGAATTGAATCGTTGTTTAACGCTTCACGTCCTGGTGGTGTTTTGATATTTGGACTTATATTAAAAAATATCTTCTCTTAAATCATAAATTTGCTGTAAATTTGCTGTAGATTTGCTGTAAATTTGCTGTAGATTTGCTGTAGTCATTACAGATGTTCCGAAATTGCTGTAAATGATGACTACAACAAATTTACAGCAAAGAAGGGCTTGCGTGCGAGCATTCCAGGCCAGTATGTTGCTACACAAGTTCAAGCGGCCAGGGTAAACGGTTATACAGGAAAGTACGCTTGCGACAATTTTGCTGTAAATTTGCTGTAAATTTGCTGTAAATTTGCTGTAGTCATTTACAGATATTCCGAAATTGCTGCAAATGATGACCCCAAAGATTTTGATGTTACTTCTTTCGCTTAAATACATTATGTTGTTCTATAAGTAAAAGCTAATCGTAGAAAGACTTTGCTGTGAATTTGCTGTAAATTTGCTGTGAATTTGCTGTAAATTTGCTGTAGTCATTTACAGATGTTCCGAAATTGCTGTAAATGATGACTACAACAAAGAAAGGACTTCTTGTTGCTGTTAAGAAAACGTTATTCTAAATTTTAGGCAAAAACATTGTCCGGAATAGATAGCTACAGCATACTAGTCTATAGCCTAACAATAGGATATCTATTTTATTCACTCTGGTGGTACAGTGTTTGCTTCAAAGATAGGATGTCCATGGTCCATCGCATACTGGACAAGAACAGCCACCGCTTCAAAACCATAGACATGATTTTCGGGGTCGTGATGGTGCAGTATGTGTTGAAATTCTATAATTTTTCAGTCGACCATTCAAACTCTCGTGCCTTGACAGTTAAATCGCGCGCATGTACTGCTGGCGACTCCGACGATTTTGTTGTGGTCATCATTTACAGCAATTTCGGAATATCAAATTGCTGTAAATGATGACCACAACAAAATAATACAAACTCGAAAAGTCAAACCGATATATTTCACCTACTTAACGAGTTTTGTGAATGTTAAACACTTGAAGTCGTAAAAGGCACTCACCGATTTTTCCTAAGTAAAGCCTGAAATTGGAGTTTCGTGCAGAAGAGGGTGAAAATGACCACATGGACTAGTAAAAAATGAGAAAAATCTGGTTTTACAACAAATTGCGGGGTATCCCAGGTACTGCGCTGACGACACAAGACTGAAGCACCAGCAGCATTGACCTACAGCACTGTAGTATCTCGTGATTCAGTTTGGATACTACTCATGATAGCAGCGCTAAACGGATTAGACTTGCAGTGTGCGGACATACAGAAGGCTTTCCTCACTGTACCGGTACCAGCAATCGAAAAGTGCTACATGGTAGCAGGACCCGAGTTTGGGGACAGAGAAGGCAAAGTTTGCATTGTAAGAAGGGCATAATATGGTCTAAAAGGATCATCAGCGGCATTCAGGTCACATCTGGCAGAGACATTGGAGGAATTGGGCTTCTGGTCGTCCACTGCCGATCCTGATGTTTGGATGAGGGCTGCTGTTAAACCTGATGGGGAGGAGTATTATGAATACATCCTTTGTTATGTTGATGACATACTATGTATGTCAATGAAAGCCAAAGAAGTAATGGAAGGAATCGGAAAGTTGTTCAAATTCAAGAAAAGGAAGATTGAACTTCCAGAGAGCTATCTAGGAGCCAGATTGGACGGAGTCGATATGTGGACAATGTCTAGCTATGACTACGTTGTGGCAGCCGTCAAGAATGTTAAGGAGACGTTGAAAGGTAACACCAAGTGGAAACTACCCAAGAACGCGCCAACACCAATGACAAGCGCTTACGAACCGGAGATGGATGGATCAAGCTAATTAGGACAAGGAGATCATACCTACTTCCAAGAATTGATTGGAATGTTACAATGGGCAACGGAGATTAGACGAGTTGATATCTTATTTAAAGTCTCATTACTGAGCCAATATCAAGCAGCGCCAATGGAAGGACACATGGAACAAGCATTGAGGATATTTGCTTTCTTGGGTACGTTTCCAAAGTTGACCTTGTACTATGATTATAGGGCACCAAACTTGGATTACTCCAAATCGAGGTCCTCTAGAGAGAATTTCCAGGCATACTATCGGGACGCAAAAGAGGAAATACCGCACAACGCACCCAAACCAAGGGGACAAAGCATAGGGAGTACCGCATGGGTAGATGCTTCTCACGGTGCTAACAAGAAGACGCGAAAGTCGCATACGGGTTACGTGATTTTCCTCAATCGAGCACCCATATTGTGGCACAGCAAAAGGCAAAATACGATAGAAGCGAGCACTTTTGGTTCGGAGTTTATCGCCCTGAAAGCATGTATTGAAGCCATCACACATTTGAGGTTCAAGTTGAGGATGTTTGGAATCCCTTTGGAAGATGAACCCACACACATATTTTGCGACAATGAGAGCGTGGTGACAAATGCAACAAAGGTCGAATCGACCTTGAACAAGAAGCACAATTGCATAGCATACCATTATACGAGATGGAACGTGGCTGCTGGAGTTGTCGATGTATCATGGACACCAGGGATGTTAAACCTCGCTGATGCCTTCACGAAGCAATTGACCCTGGAAAGACGGGGACGCCTGTATGGTGAATGGACGTACTAGTCATATTATCGAACTGAATTCCATCGTTGGTACCCAGTTCAAGGGGACCAAATAAAGGTGACTGTGCTATTGGATACGAGATGCGTCGTACTGATACAAACGTGTACGATTGCAAGCGGTCCGTGAGTAGTAAGGATAAATCGGCCGCTTACAAAAGCCGCCAATGAACGATGAACACACTCTTTCTAAGAATACGTTTGATTGCAATACTGTCTACCGTCTATCATAGCTACTACTTTGTAAGTCAACAACATCGTAACGTTGTAACGATAATATTTATATTTTTGGGAAGTGATTACGAGGCAAAAATTCATTCAGATCGTATCTTTTATTTTCTCGTGGCGCTCTACATGAAAACCGCTAATTTGATACACGTGTATGGAGGCTGCTTCATTCGGTATCGAACTGCTTCTCTTCATTATCTTTGGAGTCTTACGATAGTGGCAGATATAAAGTGACCTTGCTTTGAGTTTCAGAAGTGTTACAAGTGTCACAGCAAGGGACATTGAAGAGGGTGTTTTTGGTGTGATTGCTTGGTCTTGAAGAGGAAAAGTAGTATTTGGAGATCCTGGTTCTCATTTTAAGAAGCTTCCTGAGACTGTGGACCGCCAACAGTTCGAAGCTCCGAAAAACGATGGTACATAAATCGTCACTGTATGCTCCTTTCTTGAAATGACTGGTCTAACGCTTGCTGCTCCTCAGGTGTCCCCTATTTCAAAAGGAAATATGGCTGTTCTGGCACAGCTTTGTGGTGGCTTATTGCTCTCATCAACCAAGTCATAGGCCTGGTAGTACTCCCAATCGCTGTCGTCGTTACGGCTCTTGCTGATTTGTTGCTGCCACCATACGTAAGAACAGGAAAGAAAGTGTCCATATTCTGTTGTCTTGAATCTATCATTGATCGAATAGTGATGACAATCAGGAAGATTCTTGGTATTCCATGGCTGATAGTGCTTTTTCTAAACGGAGATACTTTGGTGGACCTCTTAGAACAGTGCATCAAGGATAATTACTTCTTCATGACATGGTGGCTGGAGAGTGATTACAATGCACAACTATACTATAGGAGTGACCGGGCCGTTTTCATTTTTGCAAGAGCGCGAAGGGCAAAGAAAGTATCGATGCTTTCGGGCGTTGATGGTCCAGACAAAGAGACTCGAGCGCGAAGAAAACTCTCCAAGAGTATGGTCAGAGACTTTCGTCGAGAAAGGCGGGATCTGGAGGCTCTTGAGTTTCTGAAGGCATGTTATGAAGAGGGAGCCGATTTGAGTTGGCCAGATACATATGGCAATACTGTGCTAAGTGTGGCCATCAGACGCTGTTATGAACAATGCGTCAAATGGCTGTTGAAGCACCATGACGCCGACCCAAATCGCCAAGACCATTATGAGGGGAATACAGGCATGCGCATTTTGGTTCAACGAATCGGCAAGCTCGGCGATGGAACGGCAGCTGCAATGCTGAGATTGCTGCTCAACAACAATGCGTCTGACTTTACAACCTTGAACTTTCATGGTGATAGAGGAATCATCAAGAACTTCAACAAGTTGACCAAAGAAAGGGGCCACACTCCTTACATGATGCTGCGCAATCCAAGCAAGTTTCCAGATTCTGCAAACGCTCTAAAGCCACGACCTTCCTTTCAACAACTGGAAAAGCTTCTAAAGACCGAAAACAAAAGTGCAAGACAAAAGTGCGATGACGTGTACAAGCTCATCAGCGAAAGTCACAATGGCGATAGAAGCTTGCATCATCTTCGCGTGATGGATATGCTTTTCTGTGCCAATGAAGGTACAAATGAAGATTTGGAGCTTCGACGGACTACTATATTCAATCACTTTTTGAAACAAGTCCTGTTACTGTCTACCCAAGATTCCTCAGAAGAAGAAAAGCTGACCCATGATGATGTAGCACTTCTTTGGTGGATGTATTACCAGTCGTGAGTTCGTTGCCAATCGCATCCCGCTTGGCTTTCTTTCATATTTTACTGTCTTCTATCTAAAATCAGAGCGGGTCCACCGGGAACTACAAAGGAAGAAGCAAGAAGAAGTTATATCGAAGAGTTCCAGAAAGTTCTTGACGGTGTGTGTGTGAAACAAATGGGTTGTTGGGTTGGTGTTTCGTTTTTTCCTCGCACACGATTTTGATGTGACTTTTGAAGTGTGACACATTTGCGATATTCCAACGTATATAGACCGCAGGCACACTGTTTGATTTCTTTGACTACATTGTGTTACAGACGGACAAAGGCCGAACGGCCTTCGACCGTCAAAAGTTGTTGTCAATGCGCCCAGGCAATGATGCCCAGTTTATCGACTGAGATTGAATTCACCCACTTGTGTCGTGGTAATTCAATTTTTCTCTTGGTACCCAGCCTTTGTCTGCAAGCGAACGAAAAACTCCAGCTCCTTACACGCCGCCCTCATTCATTGCGATCGGCCAGCGTGACGTGCAGCTAACAACTTCCAACATCAGTCTTCTATTTTTGAAGTGAGATTGGTCGAACGAATCGAGTCTATTACTCGATCAGTTCGACCCGCTTCACACCACAACCCACCAGCTACACACCAAGACAAAATACTACGAACACACACACGGAGGACGGCAGTAGGCTATCTTAGATAGTCCAACGTAGACCGCAGGCACACTGTTCGATTTCTTTGACTACATTGTGTTACAGACGGACAAAGGCCGAACGGCCTTCGACCGTCAAAAGTTGTTGTCGATGCGCCCAGGCAATGATGCCCAGTTTATCGACTGAGATTGAATTCACCCACTTGTGTCGCGGTAATTCAATTTTTCTCTCCCAAACCTCACCCGCCCTGTTGGGCACCGCCTCCATTTTACCATATCGGCGGTGCCTGGTAGGAAAGCAGATCTCAGTAATACCGCACACGGGATTTCTGAGATTGGTCGAACGAATCGAGTCTATTACTCGATCAGTTCGACCCGCTTCACACCACAACCCACCAGCTACACACCAAGACAAAATACTACGAACACACACACGGAGGACGGCAGTAGGCTATCTTAGATAGTCCAACGTAGACCGCAGGCACACTGTTCGATTTCTTTGACTACATTGTGTTACAGACGGACAAAGGCCGAACGGCCTTCGACCGTCAAAAGTTGTTGTCGATGCGCCCAGGCAATGATGCCCAGTTTATCGACTGAGATTGAATTCACCCACTTGTGTCGCGGTAATTCAATTTTTCTGGATCTGTGGGCGACTCTGCCTTGTCCTTCCAACCTTCACGGGAATGGTCTATTGAACGTTGCTGCCGCCCAACCCCTACGAGAGCAATTTGCTCGCTATGTAATGGGGATGGCTCTGGATTGTGCTCTCTTTGGCCCCTGTGATGTGGACGATCGACAGGCTATCAGGCAACGCTGTCAAGTTGGTGCATGGTTGGAACGTGCTCGGCAATGCTACCCGCCAGCACTGGGGTATCATGGTCCGCCGGATCATTTTGCGTACCTATCGGTTCTTTGTCCTCCGGAGGATGGGTGGCCTTGGCCGGAATTTTCTACTTGGCTTTCTGATTTGCCTTTCGACGCGCTACCTGATAGGTATCAGCGATTTGAACCGAAAGCGATCCCTGTAAAAGCACGAGCAGTCTTTGTTCCAGCCATTCTTGTGGAAAAATAGGACCCTGATAGCGATTTGGATGCTTACGCAAATGTGTTTGCCACGACTGCACCTACAGTTACGGCTACACCTAACATAGCTACAGTCCCAGCTCCAGCTCCGAATATTGCTACTCCAAGTCCACCAAAAGAAGCTCCACTTCCACCGGTGCGGCAATTGGCCTCCCCACCTTCTGTTCCACAAGACGTCCTTGATGCCATGCAAAAAATGAGGGCTTTCCAAGAACAAATTGTTCATGGAACATCTGCGGGAACACCTGCTAATCCAGTTGACTTGGTCGCTGGTGATGTGGAGGAGTATGACATTCGTCCGAATGACTTGGCAACTAGGTTTGCTTCTTTGGCAAATGATTCTTCTACTGCAGCAGTCATGCGAGCTGGCAGTATTGCTGATCGTCGTCGCTCTAGTTTGGCACAAGGCAGATTTGGGGCGGGTCCACGAACGGGTTCGCTGGGCCTTGCTCCAATGCGGAACGACATGTTCAACCCGCAGACACTGGCGGCAGCGCTTGGAGTGCGACAGTCTCGTTTTGTTTCAGCAGATAAAGCGTCTCTTGCAAGGGTGCAGGCACGTCGGACCTGCAGCCCTTATTTCCTAAATGTTGCTCTGGTTCTTGCGAGTTTCTTTCCCCAAGAGGAGCAACCCTATCTGTGTCTGTCTGATGATCGTGTGGTGGCTGCAACTGATTGGATGAAAGTTCCGGAACCAACGCAACTCGCCCATGATCTCATTGCGGTATGGGACCACGGCCACAAGGAGGCAACGTCGGGTGTCACACGAACATTGCATTATGCACTTCGTTTTTGTGCGGATATTGCTACGGATTTTCAACAGATCCCGCTTCCATATGA
>CAKOGP040001001.1:129240-158183 GCA_933822405.4 Cylindrotheca closterium | reverse complement strand
GTAACTACCGAAGCACTTGTCCTCTCTTGCATCCGCTCGATTGGCAGACGAACGCTGACGACCATTGGATTGAGATGAAGTGACCACGAAATGGAGATTCCCGAATTTCATTGAAACGCGTGCGTGCATGCGTACGAGTAAATATGCATGCATGGCACGATGTCAATTCCTTTTCTCCATATCACTCGTACTGGTATTAAAATACACGGTAGTCAAAAATACCTCACAATACTGGGCGAAACTTTTTTTTATCAATACCGATACACGATCGTTTTTTAAAACTGCATCGTTTATTAATATCAAACCGCTAATTTCAGATGAAGAGCAAAGCAAGGGACATTGAAGAGGGTATCCGCGGTGCGATTGGTTGGTCTTCAAGAAGAGGAAAACAAGTATTTGGAGACCCTGGTTCTCATTTTAAGCAGCTTCCGGATCCCGTAGACTACAAAAAGATTGGAGCTCCGACCAAAGACGGTATGTATACAGTATATGGTCGTCACTGTGTGCTGCTCCTTTCTTGAAATGACTGGTCTAACGCTTGCTGCTCGTCAGGTGACTCCTTTTGCACAAGGACATGTGGCTGTCTTGGCACAGTCTTGTGGTCGATTCTTGGTCTCATCAACCTTTTCATCGGCCTGATTGTAATCTTTTTCGCTGTCTTGATTTCAACGTTTTGTTCCTTGTTCAACCCATACCCAAAAAGAAGTAAAAAGTTTTCTATTTTCTGTTGTTTTGAAACGATCATTGATCGAGTTGTGATGGCAGGCAAGAAGATTCGTGGAATCCCATGGATGATGATTCTTTTTTGGGACGACGATGGTTGGGTTGAATTTTTAGAGAGGTGCACCAAGCATAATTACTTCGTGCTGACATGGTGGCTAGAGAATGAATGGATCCCGAAACTAGGCTATAGAAGCGAAATCGCAGTTTTCATTTTTGCAAGAGTCGGAAGGGCAAATAAAGTATCTAAGCTTTCGGGCGTTGATGGCCCAGACGAGGAGACTCAAGCGCGAAGAGAAGTCTCCATGAGTATGGTGGAAGAGTTCCTTCGAGAAAAGCGGGACGTCGACGCTCTTGAGTATCTGAAGGCATGTCATGAAGAAGGAGCCGATTTGAATTGGCCCGATCCATATGGCACCACTGTTCTAAGCGTGGCCATTCGACGCTGTTATGTTCAGTGTGTCAATTGGTTGCTAGAACAGGATGACGCTGACCCGAACCGCCAAGACCACTACTACGGGAATACAGGCATGCACCTTCTTGTTCAGAGAACCAGCAAGCTTGGCGATGGAAAGGCAGCTGCAATGGTGCGGTTGCTCCTCGACACCAATAAATCTGACTTTACCATTCTTAACTTTCATGGTGATTCAAAAAAAATTAATTTCCTCAAGAAAGAAAGGGGCCGCACTCCTTACATGATGCTGCGCAATCCAAGCAAGTTTACAGAATGTGCAAACGCACTAAAGCCAAGACCCTCCTTTGACCAACTGAAAAAGCTTCTGAAGAAGAAGAAGAAAAGTGCCAGGCAGAAGTGCGATGACATCTATAAGTTAATCAGCAAAAGTCACAATGGCGATAGAAGCTTGCATCATCTTCATGTGATTGATATGCTTTTCTGTGCCAACGAAGGTTCGCACAAAGAGTTGGAGAGTCGACGGAAAACCATCTTCGATGACTTCTTGAAGCAGGTGTTGTTGCTCTCGACCCAAGAAGTCTCTGATGACGACAAGCTAACCCATGACGATGTAGCACTTCTTCGTTGGATGTATTATCAATCGTGAGTGCAATGTCAAGTATATACGCCGCTTCATTCTTTCACAATTCATTATCGATTTCTAACTACCCTCTCTTTTATCTACAAATCAGAGCGGGCCCCCCTGGGACCACCAAGGAAGAAGCAAGAGGGGCCTATATTGAAGAGTTCAATAAACTTCTTGAAGATGCCCAAAAAAGTATTGAAAAGCGGTATGGCGAAGTCTACAAATCATTGGAATCCGAAAAAGAGGCCGATGAGTTTTTCGACATTGGCCGTGAGCTGTATTACACCGCCCCCAAACAAAAACTGAGACATTCGTCATTCCTGCCTCTTCCTGACTTTGCTCGAAACTACAATGGTATCCAAGCTGTTCGTGACTTGAAAGCAGTTGGTGCCATCCAAAACTCTGGCGACTTTTGCGATCTCCTCCAAGGTCGCCACCGACTGTTTGGTGATCAGCCTCTCATTGGATTGTTCTTGGGCGACCCCAAGGAATACGAAAAGTCGGCGCTTTGGAGGAGTCTGTTGCTAATCTGGCAGATTTGTCTTCAAGAAATTATCAAGGAGGAGTTCGAAGAGAAGATGAGCGCCATAGCAGACAAAGTCGAAGGTGTCTCATTCAAGAGTGCTCCGGGCGTCAAAGGATTCCTTCGATCATATGAAAAGACAGAGGAATATGGCCAAGAATTTTCGGAAGGTGTTGATGCTTCGATGAGAGTTATTGATGGACTTCGGTGCAGCTTCATTGTTGATTCGCTTTCTCAGAATCTTCAAGTTGGCAAATTGATTGAGAGTACGTTTGGGGTAGCACGAACCAAGAATCTGCACCAGCGTGGTAATGTCAGGTATGCGGATCGGAAATACAATGTTGTGTTTGTGAGCGATAGGAAAGTAGATGGAGTCAGAGGCCCCATCCAGGTGATTTGCGAAGTTCAAGTATTGCTTAAGAAATACGACGCAATCAAGGCGGATGGACACTTGCTGTACGAGTTCCAGCGAGAGCCAGAACAAAAAGCCCCTTTGAAACTTCGCTCAACTGCAAGAGACGTCAAAAAACTCTGTAATTGTTTGGGTAAGTGCTGTGATCTCTTGGACTTCTGCTAGGGGTTTATTGCGAAAATGGAAATACTTCGTCGAGGTGGCATTTGAAGAAACTGCAGACTTAGATTTGGATTGGAAATTCGTCTGGAGGGAGGAAAAAAGGTCAGCCCAGCGCATTAGTACCCGTATGCAATAGGAGTGTTTAACGTCTATATAGCATTTCTCTTGCCACTCCAATGCTTAGAAAAATGAGATTCAGAATATCTCTAATTTTGCTTACTTTTTGTGTAAGCATAGCTTGAGTTCAATTTCGAAGGAAACAGGAGATAAATAAGGTATCGACAAATGAAACTATGAAACCACTGCGCTGCTTGAAAATGAGATTCGGAATCTCTCTAATTTTGCCTATTCTATTGTCGACATATACTGGTACCATCCAACAGAGAACCTGGTCGCTCATATCAATCCTCTGGTGAACGGTGGACCACCCTCATTGATTAATTAATTGATTTACATCGGACTGATAAAAAGGTGTTCCAACTGCTAGGAGATTGTACTGTGCGCTCAATGATCTGACGGATCTCGGACCCTTTCCAGTCGGTGGTGGTGGTTTGGGAGGGGCAACAAGGAGTTGCATAGCTGCCACTTCGGCATGGGATTTCAACGGCTCAGTCCAAGTTGATGGCTATAGTACGTGCGGCAACGCGGAAACGGTCGCCGCCTTGGCCTACTACAACTTTGTCTTGACGAAAACCATTGCGGAGAAATTGATTCGCATAACTTCTATCCGCAGGTGTGTTACTATCCAAGATGTAAATACAGCTAGAAGTAAGCCACTCGTTAGCGAACTGCGACATCCCATTTGATCTAATGTATGGATGATGCAGCAACTTTCGCAAAACATACGCTCCCACATCTGATGATCCAAACACCGTATACTCTTCATTCACTTCAAGCCTGCTGATGTAAAGAATAGCGAGCTCGGGATGATCACCTCCGTCCCGCAGAGAATGGAGCTTTGTCCTTCCACGCCGTGGCTCGAAAAGGTTCACAGCAACATACTGCAAGTCGCTGCTGTGTTCATCCATCACGGAGTAAAAGCATCCATCTGGAATCGCTAATCTTTCGATTCGTGTACCAGAAATCTTTCCGACTATTTTCCCACGAACAAGGATGTCAACCTCAATCGCAGTGAGGGCTTCGTAGTCGCACTCAGTGTCCCGTTCGTGTTCAAGGTGGATGGTCACATCCTGTTCCGTGACTTTCGCCACCTCCAACGAAGCCATGGATTGATTTGATTCAGTCAGTATTGCACCTTTTAGCAGTAGGCTGTTGCAATTTTTGCAGTTTCAACGACTTGCTGAGCTATTGGTTGTTACTACTGTGTGTACTCGTATGTAACAGTTGTCGCTCGAATGCTGATTTGAAATTTGGAAATTGGGTATGGGCTTGCCCTGCGGCGGCGACTCAATAGACTTCTACACTTACGCAAGTATCCAAACAGGCTCGCACTTATTGTGGCGATACGATATGTACGATGGTATGAACAACATTTCAATATACTATTGATATTGAATATGCCCAGCATTGAATTGCATTGCGTAGAACGTTGTTCATTCTGCTGCATATTGATCATGGACGAGGTTTGTCGGAGTAATCGTGGTAACAAAAAAGCTCATGGCCATCATCTCCTCGACGTAAGGCAACCAGGTGATTTTTCGAAAACGGACGTGTGTATGGTAACATTCCCAGGTCATTGTGGGTACACTTGTGCCATCGTGTGTCAACGGAAACTACAAATTTCACGATCTGGTATCACATCGTGATAGAATTTCCATCAAGCTGACATTCTGGAATGCTCGGGAATGAAATTATTTCAGTCCTGTGAAAAAATGAGATCGAACGGTCATCTTACGAGGTCGAATTGAATTAAGGCCAAGCAGTCATCGAAGATACCCAAAGGTCCATCACAAGACGGAGAAGTTTATTTTTTGGGCATGACTGGCAGTAGCCTTACGTAGCGCCAGTACATGACATCATGATGACGTCGGCATTTCCAACCAAAATTTTGAATGTGTGACTTTCGTACAAATCTACGTATTGTGCCAGCACACGAATCTTGGCGAGTCGGAGTGTCTTTCCCTACTTGAACTTTCACGATTTCTCACTCCAACAAACATCATATCATAAATTGACAACCTGTCTATCAAAACTCAAAAACGCAAACCAAACCCAAACAACCAAACAGCCAAACAAACATGTTCTCTACTCGATCTCCTTTTGCTTCTCTTCTCCTCGTCGCCGTCTCATTCATGATGGTCGAACAAGGACAAGCTCTCATCAGTGTTGACACCTCGGTGCGCACTGTTGGGACTCCCAAGCTCAGCGGTCAAGGAAATGCCTTTCAACGTCCAGAAAAGGTCAATCCTGATACAAAACAACCTCAGGAAACCTTCGATACTGACGCCTACCGTCAAGCCATGACAGAATTGGTCTACCAACGCTCCATTCAGAGATTTTCATAGGCAGGAATGAATTGGTGGTATCCACCAGCACCATTGCTACTACCATTGCTACCATTTTTGCACCCACAATAGGCGAAACAGCACCATATAGACTCATAGACAAAGCACACACAAAAACCTAGAAGAATTATTTTCCTTTTTACAACAATCCATTGCCATCGATTGATTCCCAGTGCCTTTGTTTCTCCTTCTCCGTTTCGCAGAGCTTTTGATTTTCTTGTTCGCTTTCGACTTTTCACTTCTGCAAATTCTCAAATCCCCAATCAGATAATCGGAATTCTTGATAGTCGGAAGAGTCAAAAAAAGGACGGACCTCGTAAACTTCCGCTGTTCGTCTGTCCGGAAGTTTTGTGACGTCATCCTGAAGATTAAAATTGTCATCATAATACGCATACCGATACCGGTATCATCAGCAATCTGGTGATTGTCTTCTTGGCACATCTACGACCACATTTGGCAAGGCATGACTTTCCCCATTATCATGATGATGGAGAAATGGAAACAGCTCGAATGTCTGGAAAATTGTCAATGTTGCTCTGTTCCCTTTCTGGATGAATGAATCCTCGTCTTCATCCTCAACGAATCATCATGTAGCTCCATGACGACGACAACGACGACGACGACGACCTTGAACATACCACAACTGGCGCAGCGCAGCATGTTTCCATCAAGTTTCCCTCTCTTGGCAAACCTTGCGATCATAGATGATGCAAGTCTTGTACGAATATACCAAAACTATTTCAAATATCCAAAGAGGCTACTACTATATTACTGTATCAGCACGCGACATTCCATGATGAATTGCCCAATTTGTCACGCCAAAATGGTCCATTTCGGGCAAACATTCGACTGTGGACCACGATCTGATAACGGTACTACGAGGAAGCAAACGATGTCGCGACAAGCTGGACCAGTCCAGATGCACTGGGAGCATTTGCACAGGTCTTGGAGCTGGTTGGCAAGAATGGAGATATGGATTCCCATGTTTCTTCAAATGCAGTTGCGGTGCACGACGTATTGAAGGGATTGATACAGGTTTATGATTTCCAAGAGAGTCCTACTAGGCATTGATGCGGTGGTGATTCGCAAAAGACAGAGCATAAGGTGGGACACCCACAAACACAGGCAGGGGCAATTGTGATCATACGGGTGGTGCCAAATAAAAAATCGTTGATCTATCATCTACCAATTATCGCACGCTTTGAGCAAAGCAATGCCTCGTTCGTCCAATAAGCTGCCGAATCACGAATGAACCGAGACGAGCAACCAGAATCCAAAATGAAATTGCGTGATTGATGGTCGTACAGGACCGACTAGAACTAGACCGTGTTACTATGGTCCTCGATTTATTCAAACCCGGACCGCAAAATACGCTCTGCAATCCCAAATCATAGTTCAATAATGGATAGCAGTTTTCGAAAACACCTCCTCTCGTCAAATGTGTACTGTTGGTGGGTAGTATTTAAAAGTTCGTGCATGTAGGTATACTAGAAACCAACTAGACATATTTTTAGACTCGTTATGACGATACATGCAACTGGTATGATGCGATATACCCATACTGGTAACTGAACATTGGGTTGCTGAAACGAAACAACAAGACAGACATGGTACCGGTATATGGTATGTAATGTAGCGCATTTGGCGTCTTGACTCATCCGAACGCTTGCACACGCGATGGAAGGTATAATACCGCGACAAATGAATAAAAAGCAAGAATAAATATACAAAGATACTGCATGAAGGAATGACCTGCCGTAGAATCCGCGACATTGGTACTTTGTGTTTATACCGGTAGTCTTCTCCCCAAGATTGTTTTCGAATGATGTACGATTTCTTGAGAAGGGTTATTGTCTTATTGTTCCGCTCATCACACAAAACATTTGAGTAAAGATCCAATGTCCACAAGAGCTTTCACTCAGATTTTGACCAACCGATCAATATCCAAGCAACTTTATACCACCAATAAGCGATTCTTTCAATCCACAACCATCACCAAAATGAGCACCGAAAAGCCAAAGCCAATGATTTTTGCCATTATGCGCAATGGACATGAAGTTATCCGAGGGGATTCTTTGGATGTCAAAGAAAAGTTGGAGGCAGGAGATGTCGACGCCGCCAAGAAGCTTTGGAGTGACATGAGAAAGTAAGTTATCATCTATGGAGCTCAATCATTGACGACCACACGAACACACAATCACTGATTGATTGATGACTCACACACATATATTCTGTCGTCCAACAGATGGGAGACCATTCATGCACAAATGGAAGAGGGAAGCAGCAAAGGAGCATCCACGCCCAAGGGTTTCTTTCATATTCTAGATGAAAAGTGCGAAAATATTGCTACGGAAAAGGGTCTCTTCTCGGCGCATGAAGAACTGGAATCCAAGGCTGCCGAAGTGGAGACTTTGTTGGGAGAAAATGATCCCGACAAGGCATTGGCAGCTTTTAATGAATTTGCCAAATTTAATGAAGATCACTTGAAGCATGAAGAAGACATCATGATGCCACAAGTTATGAAGATGACCAAGAGCGGAGTGCCCATGAAGAAAGTGTAAGTGTTGGCGACTTTTGTGAATATACTGATTGACAATTACCATGGCCGTCAGTTCTAATCACGGGATGTCTTTTCATATCTTATATAGCATGATGGAAGAGATTCTTCCCATGGTAGGTGATGAAGAAGAGTTTTTCTTTTCCCATGCCTGTTCCACTTTGGAAAAGCATAGTGGTGACATGCCAAGAGCTCGTGTCTTTGTCCATGCCCTATGGGCTGCCTCGACCCCTGACGAATGGGCCAAACGTTCCGAAATTGCCAAGGGTGCTCTCTCCGAACCTGCCTGGAGTGAAATTGAAGGATTGACTTCGTCATAAAAAGAGTGACTGCAGGAAGCGTCGTCTTCTGCCTTTATTGGTGTGTTATATCCTTTGTTTTGTAAGGCAGCAACACGAAGACGACAACGGAACAAAAACTTTCTAAAAAGATGATTAGACTGAAAACTCAACTATGACACAATGAAATTGCACATTCGATATTCTTTCTATGCTTTCTTTTTCGCCATCCCGCTGTATAGCCAATGAATCATATTCGAAACGTTGACAAGGCCGTATCAGATCTCGATTCGCCATGCCACAAATATCCAATCACCTGTTCCATCACTACTTCCGATCCACATTGAAACCGACAATCTTCTCGAAACCTGTCAGAGTTGGCCTCCTCGGATTGATTCTTCTTTTCTCTTGTTGTTGTTCGCATCTTCCAGAGCGCCAACTCGATCGTGGAAGTCATTTCCAAGCGCAAACAGTATCCTACAGTCCCAAAAAAGCATGTATTGACATGGTTGCGTCGACTATCCACACTACTGTCATGATGATGCAGCGCTTCAAGGCACATTTGCAACTTGGACCTCCACTTATCATTGTTGCTGCTGCTTTCAGTAGTACTAGTAGTACTAGTATTAGTCGTACTACATGATGGGAGACGATTGCACATCCGATCGACAATGGCACGTTCCAGTACTGTCTGGATCAATGGAACAGCTTGACTGGATGTATTTAACAATAGATAATCCATCATGGTCATTTCAAAGCTGTCCTTGAGTTCCAGAGTATCGACTGGATACCGTTGCAAGAGACTATTCAATATTTGGACACTTGGATGGCAACCGGTCGCCAAAATATGAAAGGGTGTCATTTGAAAGGCATCTTGAAGATTTTCGAGGACGTCGTCGTCGACAGAGTCAAGTGCTTGAAGCACACTGGATACAGTAGCAGTAGAGGCGTGATAGCATGCGTCGTGGATTGGGAGACTGGTAAATCTTTCTTGCAACAAGCACGATGCATGGTCGCCCTTAAGCAGAGCACAGCCAGCAAAAATGGTAGTTAAAATGTTGGTAGAAGGTGGGAGTGATACATTGACCAAGGACTTGCAGCCATAAAAACAATTATTGCCAATTTTCAGGCTAGTGCGTTTGGGAAACTCTACCGTTCGGAGATTGGTACAGTCTGAGAATGCCTTTAGACATAACTCGTCGAGGCTGAGTGGCAAGGCAATGGCAAATAGTGCCGTACAATTGGTAAAGGCGCATTGGCCAATCGAATTGAGACCCTCTTGAAGCTGCACATTGGCCAAGGAAGTGCAGTAGCCAAAGGCAAAAAATTCAATCGTTTCCACAGTCTTTGGAAGGCCGATATTGACCAACGAGCTGCACCATCCAAACGCCCGTTCTCCAACGGTCTTGAGTCCTTCTTGCAGATGAACGTCCATCAAAGACTTGCATCCTGCAAATGCCTCGCATCCAATGAGTTCCACAGTCGATGGCACCGACACTGTTTTCAACGATTCGCACCAACAAAAGGCTTCCACACCAATCGCTCGCAAACCCATGGGGAGGTTGACTTTGGTCAAAGACTCGCAGCTCAAAAAGGCACCACGCTCGAGAGTCATTGTCTTTTTGTTATGGTCGTGTTGTGAAAAATGCACATTGACCAACGAGGTACAACCCGAAAAGGCAAACCAACCAATGCTTTCCAGTGTATTTGGTAGTTTCAATAACGTCATGGTGGTGGTGGTGGTGGTGGTGGTATTCGAATCACCATCCATAATTGTATTACTAGTAGTAGTAGTAGTACTAGTAGTACTAGTAGTAGTAGTAGTAGTACTACCCACCAATGACTTGCAGCCTTCAAAGGCTCCACGTTCAATCGTCACCAAGCCATCGTACAATTCCACATTCACCAAAGCTGTGCATCCTTTAAAAGCAAACTGATGAATGTGTTTGACAGTCTTTGGAATGCTCACCGAAACCAAACATTGACAATTTTGAAACAAAAAGTCGTGTATTTGACGGACGGATGGATGAATCGTCGCATGGGTAATGCCATTGGGTATTGCCTTTTTGTGGTGACGATTCCGTCGCTTATTTCCCTTGTACACAAAGACTGCAGGAGGAGGAGGAGGAGGAGCTACTACTACTTGAGCGCTTCCGCCTTCTTCTTCTTCTTCTTCAATAATGACATTGTCATCCGTGCTACCGCCTTCATAATCCCTTGGTTTTTGGTTCCGCAGTTTGATGAGGTTGCGTAACTTCATCTTGTTGCGTTACGCACCACCATTAGGCTTATCGTGAGGGAAAGAAGAGAATACTGTGCTATACTACAGTAGTAATTGACTTCAGCGTTGACAGCAGTATACAGTAATAGGTACCGGAATATTGTAGTATATTCAATATATTAGCGTAGTGTTCGCTTCAAAATGCTGCGAAAATTCGGGCGAAGTTCGCTTGCATGCGCGTGCCGGTAACAGATCAACGAGCGACTAAATCTGTCCATCGACGACGATACGATCACGATGATGGCGACGCAATATAAAAGATCGAGTGAGTCTTGGATGACGTCGACACGATGTATTTTAAAAAAATATTAAAAAAATACGAATCCTCATCGTTCTCGTTTGGGAAACGCCCTTGTCCTCTGCACCGGTACCGGTAGCAATATAACGAAAGCACGCATTTGCAAACATAACAACAACAAGAATCAACCATGTGTCTACCAACAGAAGAAATCCCAAAGCAGCAGCAGCAGCAGCAGCAGAAGTCCAAGAAATTTGAACTAAAAGCGTGGCAAGAGGGTGGCATTTCATCCTTTGACCAAACCTGCTACGCTGATTATTGGGACGACGAAACGATTGTCCCATCCATTCCTATTTCTTCTTCTGGCGATACGATGGATCCCTTTGACTTTGGTCATCGCATGGCGCTAGGGAAATGTTTGATCAGGAACACCGCTGGATCCAAATCTAATTGTTGGGGAGAAAAGAACTATTCTGAAAAACATTGGTATTGGGCCTATTTGGCACAGTTGGACTGGCAATGGAGGACTGGACGATTGTCCTACTCTGGTGGATCTACAATTGCACCCAAAACTACCACCAATCTTCCTACTACCATAATATCGACCGCAGCATGGTATGGAAACATGAATGCCAATTTTTCTGTTGCCGCCTATATGGGAGCCATGAAGGCAAATCTCGTTCCTTCTATCAAATTGGATACCTGGCGTAAAAATATTGAAGAGGATCCTGGATTCCAAATTTGCGTCGAGGTTTGGTATGAGTTTTGGATTGGACCTCATGCCAAGTATCTAACTACCATGGAAAGCAGCGCCGCCGCTAGTCAGGAAGAGCAGGATGCCGAAACAAAAGAAACCTTGGAACGAGAAGCGCTCATCGAAGTGTACCGAGCACTTTGGGAAGCCCATACGGATATCATTCATGCTGGTGTCGAACATAATCGGCAAGAAGAAGCCTTGTTACCAGAACCGGAACGTAAGTTTGCCATGGGATGGTGCCACATGGTCGAACTCTTTGCGGCCATGGGATACACCCTCTTGTCGTTGGAGGCCCTCATGGTAAATGGGGCAGGTTACCTTCCGTCGCAAGTCTTGCTGGACGAATCAGTGTTGGAGCATTTGAAGAAAAACAAACCCGATGAATACCAGCAAACCATGCAAGTGATGGATCTGTACAATGCCACGTCACTCCAATTGGATTCCATGTGCGGATTCTTTCGACGATTGACACGATGGGAATGGGAACGTCAGCAAATGCCCATTACCTTGAAGATATTGAATAAGGGCGCGGTAGTCCCCAAGACGAAATTGCTGCTACGCATCTTGACCAAGATTATAATCCCACATCCTACCAAGAGTACCTTGATGGAACGGAGCCTCTTTGCAGCGGCAGCAGCAGTTGCCACTGGAGCTTTGTTTATGAAACAATCGGCAAAGTAAGAGACGAGTGATTGCTTATTCAGGACTAGAGGGGAACAATTATTATTTTAATATATATAATATATAAATACATTTTTGCAAAAGGTTTGCAGTTTGTCAATCAATGCCGCCATTTTCGTTCGTGACCATCTTTCATTTGGGGTTCCAAAAATCCACGAAAGGTAATAGTACTACTATTACTATTGTTGTTGCTGTTGTTGTTGTTGTTGTCCAGAATCCAACGAGCTCCATATCCTTCCAGCACTCGAATTTCAAGGGCCACTGCTCCATCCTGCAGGCCCACAAACCGATGCCGATTGATCCAAATGGCATCTGCCAAGAGTTTCTGAAGAATGGCCTCGGTTTGTTCGTTCTGCACCTCGGCGGGTCCAGTCGCCGTTCCAAAGTAGGATAAGGCTTGCCCCGCCCGATGCGCATGCTTGGATCGAGCCCGGGCCGCGACCGTCAATTTGGATCGATTCGGTTTGTGAATCGCACGACAAGCTTGCAACAATCGGTGCCGTGATGGAATCATCTTGGAATCATCCTCATCATCATCATCATCATCATCATCATTATCATTGTGACTCCCAATGGTGTGTCGCATACCCAACAATCGAAGAATGGAAAATGAGTCTACTTGCTGAAACCAGGGACCAAGTTCATGGACCGAACATGGTGGCGGAGTACACGATAGAGCCCAGTTTGTGGCAGTGTCTAGTTCTTCCAAATTAATTTGTTCGGCAGGTACCAACAATGGGATCGGTGATGATGAGGATGATTCCTCCTGTTTCGTTGTCGTTGTCACGGTTGCCTTTGATTGTTGTTGTTGTTGTTGTTGTTGTTGTTGTTGTTGTATCCGTTGATTCCATCGAAACAAGCGTAATGCCAATTCCTTGTAGAGTGGTCGTTGTGGGACGCCTTTTATCAGAAAATCTTCCTTCGTATTTTCGTTGTTTATCAGATGAGTTTCCATCCTGTGACAATCCTCCTCCTCCTCGTCGTCGCCACCAGTCGCATCATCGTCCAAAAATAAGAGCTCTTGCACAAGCCAACGAGGAAGATTGGACGAGTCCGTGTTTTTCGATAAGACCAGAGTTCTCTCTGTTTCTGATATCCAACCATCAACCGAATTGTCGAGCTTTGAGAGTTTGGTCGATGACGATGATGCGTCATCTTCTTTGAGTTGTGATGATGGGTCATCATTTGTATGTTTGTTATTGTCATTGTTATTGTGATTGCCCATAACCAACAAAGCAAACTGATGAAACAGACTCATCCTGCTGCTGCTAATGCCCATTGTTGTTGCTGATAGTATGAAGATACTGCTCTTGGCAAAGTAATGTAGCAGATTGTGCATCCCTCCAATAAGGACAATAATGATATAGAACAATAATAATTGCCATTCGGAATAAGTGTGGAGCTGCGACGACGTTGCAGATTTTGAGATTAGTTGAAGAATAATGCGGCAGTAGTAGTTGGTAGGCACGTTTGGACATGTATCAGATACTGTATGATGTACAGTGTGAGTTATTTGCGCGATGTTCATTGCGCGCGCTATCGAAATAATGCGGATGACCGCGCTTTCATTCGCCCGCCAAAATGGAAACTGTTTTAGTCCGAAACAACACCGTTCCTCGCATCATCACCACAATAATACCGGTATGTATGCAAGATAGCTATAGACCGCATTCGACTCACAAATATTGCAATGGGTAGCTTCAGTCACAAAGAATAGTAACAACAGCGATGAAGCGAGCGATTCTTCTATGGACCCTCTTTGACTTTGTTTCAAAAGCAGATGGTCTTGTAACGATGATCCCTGGTGATTCCATCACTACTATTATGACTTCTTCTTCTCCTGCCAAACACTCAATACCAATAATACTGTCGATGACACCGGGGACAACATCACCAACGATTGAGGAAGAGAAAACAGCACTGGATTACTTCGATGATATGCAGGATGATCGAATTGATAGAGCCGATCAGATCCCGATTGATCTTTCTGTCTTTGAGGATCACCTTATTGACGTCGAGAAGTTACCGCCCATTGTTGAATTGGAGTACCTACAAGACTTATATGCTTCTTCAGAAAGTGCAAATCCTGCCATGAGATACTTACAAGAAGAACGTCTACGGTTCTTTCAAAAAGTCCAATTGCGAGGAGGATGCTGTTTGGTGAAGTTCGATTCGAATAGCCAATATACGTCTACTCTCAGAGGCATGTGGTCTTGTATGGAAGCATTCTACAGAAAACTGGATGCCGCAACGAATGAAACGAATGTCGGTACTGGCACAAGTGCTGGCGATACCAACAATGATTCGTCAGACGAGCCTCTCTTGATGCGACAGCACTTGGTTCGGCCCGATCAGTCATCGGATGCAGGCGGCTACGACTTTGTTCAAACTTACTTGGATTCAGAAACCAAGAGCGTCATGCCAACTACCATACAAGACTCCCTTGGGTGTAATCACCCTGCAGCAAGTGCAGTCGAAGATTCCTTTCATGCTCTCTCGGACTTGTCCAAAATGTTTGCAATCATCTTGGCGTCTGGAGGATTGCAACGACCAATCCACGAAATGAAATCACTGTTGAATGGATACATCCTCGATGACTTTGGATGCTGCAATCATCGTCTCTGCCAGTATCGGCCACTGGATGGGACCAATACTACTAGTAACGACCATGCCACAAAGGAATCATCATCTCCTCTGCTCCGTTCGCATACCGACTGGAGTCTGGTCACTTGCATCCCCGTCAGTCCGACACCAGGACTTTTGATCTTTGATCCACTCCACCAAAAGTGGCTGGCCCCGGATGCAGTTGTCAATGATGCTTTATTGGCACATGAGGATGAGGGGCAAAATCATTCGCAGTATTGTCTCATGATGACAGGAAAGGCAATGGACATGCTACTGGGAATAGATGGCGGTATGGCCTGCATCCATCAAGTGGTCCCGAGGGTGCACCAGCATCAGAGCTTATTGGAACAACAACAAGCACCAAAGCAACGACGTATTAGCGCCCCGTTTTTCTTGCGGCCAAAAGAGTCGGTATCGGTACAGATCAACGAACAATGCAATAGAAAAACTTGTACAAGTGAAGAAGTGGCACTTGCCATGCTTCATGGCGTCTACTGTAAACTTGGCGCATGAACAACGTGGATATACATATATAGAATATAAGTAGTGTGGGTGCGATTGTGTTTTGCCGTGTAAATTTTGTGAACGGCGTTATTTGCGATCATCAGGTTGGAGTGCAAGCATTATAAAATATTGAATAAATGCCCTAGGTACATGAAAACCGTTTCCTGGTCAGAGAATACAAATCAATACATTTCGTGTAGACCTGGTACAAACTCTACGTAGTCAAATTAGTCAAACTGATTTACAGGTCCAGATCTATATCTGCTGTTCAGAGGCATTATCGATAATACGAGGGCCCACAATTGAATGCAATAGATTTGAAAACACTTTCCTATGTGTGAATAATTGGTTGGACCACTTCTTGATAATTGATGTTGTGTTTCCCATCCCTGTAGCAAATATACTGGATATACGTGAGAGAAACTAAAAAAGCTCTATGTTTGAACGTCTGTACCTGTAGGAAAATGGCTTCCAACAACACTTTCCCCACATATACTCCTATTGGACATCTTCTTATGACTTCCAACTATGTGTTTAGGTGTTTGGTGGCCAAACTTGGAGAGTTGTATTTAGAGGTTGTAGGTACAGTACTATTTTGGAGTAGTCAGTGTAGTCGATTTCACGTACATTTTTTTACTAGGTACCGGTATACTGGATCTACGAATGTATTGATTTGTATGTGTATTGTCTGACCAGGAAACGGTTAAAATCATGGATAATCCGTCGACGAATGTAGTACACGTGTACTGACGGCTCCTGCTAGTCGAATGTCAGTACGCATATCCGCAACAACATCGAGTCAAGATCTCGTCTTATCTTTATCGCACACGTTGGATCAAAATATTGACCAATATCGACCTTATGGTATACAATTCAATTCATCATGTGCCGAACCACCGGTATTTCAGAATTGAGCGGCCAGAAAATTCTAGTAGGAATAGTCACTTTACTGTTGTTACTGGGAGATTGTAGATCTGCCCCCTTCAACGATGATGTTGGCGTCATTATGGCAATAAACGATGACCTCGACCTCAGCACCGGCGCATTCACAACAACAAGACATGGACGACGAGACCTGGTGGACAATGCCACTACTCCATTATTAATGGTTACAAATCACAGTCATTGTAGTTCTGTGGGCACAGAACCGTCGACTCCTCTTCAACGCCAGTTTTTGGCCTTGTCGGCACCAGAACAACGAGAGTTGTGTTTTCACAATGCCACTCATGTGTACGCCGAGTTTAGCAAGATGGAAGGTTGTGGCAATAATATGCAAAACATTACCACTTGCACCTGGAGATTGCAATGCTCGTATTACGATAGTGCCGAGGTTTGCGGTCTTTCCATTGACCAAGGGCTAGCCGAGTACAGTGAAAACTGTTTAGTGTTGGCATCGGCGCTGTCCACCGAGGGAACGACGTATGACTGGCTCTCGGAGGATTACTGTGACCTGGATGGCGAGCGGACAAACGTTACTACTGGACAAACGACGGGGACGACGATGCCTAGTACTGCGCCAACTGCGAAACCTTCCATCATGCAGTTAGACGACGCCCCCGAAGGTGGCAACGACGGGAGACCACCACAAGGTGAAGAGGAATCTAGTACTGATAGCAGTAGCTCCAGAAGTCGCAAACACGGTGTCATGGTCAGAATCGTGCTGGTCCTCAGCGCATGCCTACTATGGTAAACGTGTAATGACTTGGATTTTAACTAGAATAATGATGAAGGCAAAGAGTGCCCAGTTTCGTCATTGACATCATAATATTATTAACTAATCATAATTATTCAATGATGTTACAAGATTCCCGAAAATGGATAATGCAGTATCGGCCTTGCTTTCGTCTTCATTCCACAAGTATTGAGCGACGTTGCCAATCACTACTTCTGCTCCGCAATGAAATCGACAGAGTTGACGATAGTCATTCCTGCCTTGCATCTCTTCTTTCTCCACTGTCATCATTCTCATCTTCCATAGTGCCTCTTCGAATAAAGATGTCGATTCTAGTCTTATACAGTGTCCCACATCGCCAAAGAAAGAGTCATGGACATATTTGCATCGAGTTTCAATATCATAATCACTCTGGATCGACTCCAAGCATCCCAACAAGCTCGACACCCATGTGTGTCCTACACCCCAAGATGACAGTTTGTCCACGATTGTCCGTTGGAGTACCAGTTGGATCAATGGAATCACTTTTGCGGAAGACGAATGCATCATCAAGTAGTCTAGCATGGTCCTGCCAGTCTTGTCGCTGTATTCCAAAATCTCGGTTGGATAGTTATCCAACAAACATCTCATCATTTCAAATCTGGGATGGGCCGAGGTGGCCACAATGTGAAAGGCCGTCAAACCAAACTGGTCCTTGAGGAGTTTGGGATCATCACCATGGGAATCTAGCGCCAGAATTAAATCGTACACCGTGCCGACGGATGCATAATAACAGGCTCTGTGCACAGGAAAGTATTCAAATCGTTCTTGTAGACGCAGAGCCTGATGTTCTGGTAACATTTCGCATCCCGCAAAGACTTGCTTTGGACATGAGGCATGGACCGAGGCTGGAAGGGAGACATTCACTAACGAATTGCAATGCGCAAAGCAATCTTCCCCAAACCAGGCACTAAAGTCGCTTGGAAATTCCACACCAACAAGACTGGTACAACCCAAAAAGGCTCGGAATCCAATCTTCTCCAGGCTTGATGGCAACGCAATGGCACTCAATGCGGAACAACTTGCAAAGGCAGTGGACTCGATGGACTTGAGGCCTTCTTCCAGATCCACTTGACCAAGGGCCGAACAGTATTGAAAGGCACCATCTTCAATGGCGTGCACTGTTGGCGGTATGGATACGGCGCGGAGGCTCTTGCATTGACAAAAGGCCGAGTTTCCAATGTGTTTCAGGCCCAATGGGAGTTTGATTTCCAGTAACCACCGGCACGCTGAGAATGCCGCACGACCAATACTCTGTAGTCCTTGGTGAAATTGTACATGCTGGAGAGAAATACAGTTGAAGAAGGCATGACCACCAATCGTCGTCACCGTCTTTGGGATCACAAATATTGTGCGGCGGTCATTATTACTACTATCCTTGTTTTGTTGCAATACACCTGTACTAGTAGTCCCCAACAGTGACCGGCACGAACGAAAGGCTGCATATTCAATCGTTTCCAAACCATTGTACAAATCCAGAAGAACTAGAGAACTGCATTCTTCAAAGGCAGACTGACGAATGGTCTTTACTCTTGGTGGTATGGCAATGCTGTAGAGAGATTCAGAGTTAAAGAAGGCTTCTTTTCCAATTTTTCGCACTGACGAGTGAATGATAGCATGGGTGAAATCGTTGGGATAGTGCTTCTTGGATTGTCCCTTATAAACAAAGATAATGTCCTTCTCCTCTTCTTTCTCAGCCCTTTGATTGTTCCCTTCAGTCTTGCTGCTGCTGCTGCTCCTGCTTGGTTTACGTTTGGATTTGGAAATGGAATTCCAGAATTTCATCCTGGCAGTCTGCCGATCACTAGACATTTAATGTTGGTGATTGATTCAGGAAAACAATGCGATGTCGTATTACTTTTAGTGTTTGCAATACAGTAGGGGAACCATTGCACTTGTGTATCTTATTACCCGCCGGAGATGCTGATAGATTGATGATGATGAGACGAGATGAGACACGTCTCGTGAGAATCAGATTTCGACAAAAAATAAAAATGAGATTCAGGGGGCGGGTCATAGTAGTCATTACAAAAGCAAGAGCCTTTTTCTGTCTTGATAAAAGGGAAGAAATATGTACAGTATGATATCACACCTGAATGATCATCACAGTAGTATAACATCAAATGATGGAACCACACTGTGCTGTGTATCGGTTACTTCTTTTTTAATGATGTCTTGATTTGACATCTACTTGTGGCTTTCCATCCCTCCTTGCTTCAATTGGTGCTTGGTTCCATTTCTTGGCTTCTTGGCTGTTTGCAGACTTGCTTGCTGGCCTGCCTGGTTCCATTTATTGGCTCCTTTGCAGGCTTATTCCTCCTTTTCCTGACCGTTCGAAAGCAATGGGCCAGTTTACTCTTGATTTCATCTTCCTTCACCTTATGCCAGCGGTCCCCCTTTTCGTCTCGTCTGAGGAATCGGATGCCTCGAGACCGTAGAATTTTAATCCACTCATGGATGAATAGAGTTTTTTCTGGTTTACTTAAGCTGCTGTGGTGGTAGAAATAGATCTCGACTTCCATGCGAAGAATCACATTTCCGGGATGACTATGGTTTCCCGTGCCTCTTCCAAACAAAATGTCAATGTTTGTTGGAGCTGTTGCAGTTGTCGCTATCAAGTGGTCCACTACATCTCGTGGGTTTCCTCTAGAGTAGTTTTGGGTCCAAGTTCCCGTCTCCTGATTGGCAACGTCTACAGAACGCAGATAATTCGACATCGTGAGGTGCATGATAGATATCACAATCAGAATGCAGGCACTATAGTTTTTTCTTCTTCTTGTTCTTTTTTTGTTTGGCTCCTCCTCCTCGCTCAGCATCAAACACATCAGATTTTCTTACCATTTGCAGCAGCCGTCCACTCATCTGAATGTGGAGTGATAGACTCAATGGAATCCAAAAGATTCCAGCTCTCCTCGGTCATGTTGCTGTTTCAAGTGTGTGTGTGTGTGACAACTGAAGCATAATATATATACAACGAGAAGACAAAAATATCGAAAATGTGGGGAGAAAACATTTTTATCGTGTCGTCGTCGGTCCGGCGGTCGCACATCCGAAAAATAAAATGTTTTGTCCATTGAGTCGACTGAGTCGAACCGTTGATGACACGATGCGACAAGAAAATGTATAAATACCTATACTAAATAAATATATTGTATGGATAGCATTATTTCTGATATAACGGAACACCGCAATCCCGTCATCTATCATTTTCACCACGTGCACACCAGATACTGTACCTACAGTATGCTACTGTAGTAGGGAAAAGAAGACGGGCCACTTTGCTATTGTAATGTTGCATCATGAGAGGCAGACAAAACAATATATTATCAAAACTTTGGATTCCCATTATAATTATTGACTATTCCATAGTAAGAGTTACAAATGTACTAGTCTCATAATTCGTTCCAATCGTACTTCGTTTTGTTTGTTGATTTTTCCAGCATGTCCCTCGATGGCCCACAAGGTGGCAGCTGCCGCTGATAAAAAGTGCCAAATGGAGTGAAGTATAGCATAGGCTTGCGGAGTGTTGGGCGTTGCCAAACATGCAATACCAGAGAGACCAATGGCCCAAACCCTTTTGGAAGGCAAGCCACAGGTATCCATGTAAAAGCAACCGGCGGCCAGTGCTATTCCATGATCCACATACGCTAGGGTCTCTGTGACTGCATTCACGCCAATTATTGCCTGTACCGAATGGTAGATCGAGCTCATGAGACCCGCCGTCAACATCCACGCTCCCAATGGTCGAAACTTTCCAACCTGACTACCACTGCTCCTGCTGAAGGACAACAACCATCCTCCCGACAAAAAGTACCAAACATTGCTGGATAAAAAGCCACTGACCACCCATCGATAGAGAGAAGGAGTACTACTACTACTGGCAGCTCCAATGTCTTGAATCGACACCACGGGCCACCAGTGTGGCATGGACGGACATGTGCCTTGGGCCACACAGTACAATGGAATTGCCGCCAATAGCAACGGAAAGGCCCACCACACTTGTCGCACTGCTTGGGCAATGTTGGAGATTGGAAATTGAAGCTTTATTGAGGAAGGAAGTTGTACGGAAGAAAAACTTGGCAAAGAAGAAGTCATCCGACTTGGTAAAGAAGGAAACTTCCGTGTCCTACTGGTGGTTGGCAACGCTTTCGGTTGAATCGTATTCGACGATGCTAAGCGAGAATTGATTGGTGCTTTGGCAGCAGGTGAATTGAATGCTGTTACGCTCGTCTGACTATGCCATATTGCTGCTAGAAAGAATAGAATTTGGAAAAGTGCATTGTATATCCTCGTCATTTTTGGTTTTGCGCCGGTAAAATAGTTTATTTTGAATGAAAGTTCAAGTTCGTTGTTTTCTCATTTTGTTACGTGAATTTTGAGAAATTCGAAGGAGATTTGCACAATGTCTTCAGCTCTGAATATGATATATACGCTGCTTACGTCATGAGGACGTGGCGGAAGGTACAACGTCGCTTTCTTTTATTCGGACATGTCGATTGATTCAGTCCACAATGACAAACAGGAATTGGATCCCGGATGAAATTGCAGATTGATTCTCATTCGAGATCAAGATATTATCAACGACTCCCTCGCGACTCCGACATTTATATCCGCCAAGATCAGACACATCGGTGCTTTGGGTCGGGAATGGCACACTCTCTTCCCACACTTCGTTATAGGCATCGTATCAAGAGGGACTTCATTCTTCATTCATGGGGAAAACAAATAATAATAAAGGACCGAGAGATCGTCAGCACCCAGACGAGTCTGCCTTCTTGCTTGAGGATATTGAAGAACAAGAAGGCCAACAAGTCAAAGTAGCAGCACAAGCACCACCATTACCGACCCATCGAAAAGTAGTTTCCTTGTTTGCTGGAAGCAATCCACACCAAAGACGAACCCGTCCGCCTCGTGGTGGTGGTCGTGGTGGTGCACATCATAGAAGCTTATCCTCGTTTAGCGACATGTATCATGCGGTACGAGACTATCCAATGGGCGAAGACATGCGTCAAGTGGGAGATGACATCAAGTCTGGCTTTGTTCACAACATGCGAGAATTGGATCAGGGAAAGAATCTGTTTCTGGACATGTCCATGACTCGATCCCTCAGTGTCTTGCCCGAGGATATTTCCGATTTTGCCTTTGAACTGACAACTCCAAGACACAAGGCAGAGGAAGAATACGAACAAGAAGAGGAAGACGAAATAACGAAAACACTTCCACCAACCACACTGTTTCACTATCTCGGACTCTTTCTCGCCGTCTTTGCCGTGTCCAGCAAAGCCACTTGCTTTCACATGTTGGATGACGTGGAAGCACCACTCAAACAGTATTGGAAAATGACTGCCACCTCTGTCTTTCTCCTTCCATTTGCCGTCCACCTATATCGCAACGAAGGATTGCCACAATTGTCCCTGTGGCAATGGATTACATTCATGGCGGCCATTGTCTGTTACAGTGTCCAGGCGGTCCTCTTTGTCAAGGCATTGGAATATACCACGGTGGGAAATGCTTGCATTTATGCCAACTCACAAGCTCTTATACTAATCCTGGGCAAGGGTTGTGTCGGCGATCCCATTCATTGGCTCGAAGGGTTGGGAGTCTTTATTGCCTTTTCCGGGGCCGTTCTGTGTACCCTGGATGCGGAATCCCAATCGGAAGTAGATAATTTGGATGGTACCGATGGTACTTTTGGAGATGCCTTGGCATTTCTAAGTGCCATTGCGGGTGTCTCCTACTTGACCTTTGCCAAATCAGTTCGGTCGGGAATGTCGGTCACTGTCTTTGTGTTTGGTGTCATGTTCTTTGGGCAACTATTTGTGCTACTCTTTATGCAGCTGACATCGAGTAGTCTAGAGTACAACTTTGACATGGACGATGGAGTCTTTGGTTGGCTCAATGAGCATAGATTGCCAATCATGATTTACTTGGTGTTGGTGGTCAATTCGGTTGGAACGATGGGATTTGTACGAGGTAAGGAAGAAACTCGGATTGATTATAATTGCAGCATGATGTACTTGTGCTTGTACTCACCAGCTCTTTTCACTATATGATGATTTAGCAATGGAGCATTTCGATACTCTTCTGATTGCGGTCGCCACATTGATGGAACCACTCATGGCGTCACTTATTGCCTTTGTGTTCCATGCCGGTTTGTTGGTAAGTAATGACATTGTTCATACGATTACTATTTGTACGCTTGCATTTGCACTTGACTCACATTTGTTGTTGTTATCATTCTTTCTACTATTATTATTATGCTGCTAGCCTGGACCACTTGGCTGGGTGGGAAATCTATTGGTTGTCATTGGAACGTTGGGCGTGGTCTATCCATCCATTGGCAAGGGCGATGGAGCCATGGCTCACTAGTATCAATAATAAGTGAATGGAGTTTAATCGAAACAATTGTACAATAACAATAGCAATAGACTTCTTACAATTTATTTATAAATCTAGATTCAATATTTTGAGCTACACAAGTACTAAACTTGTAAGGGAAATGAATATCAACAACCGCCACAGGCCAGTACCAGTATTCGTACTCTACTTTTCATTCATCCACGTGCAACAGTAATCTAGATTGTTTTCATCCGGGCCTACCTATTCACAGTTTTGAGATTGGCTTCGTCTCGATGATGTTGTTGTTGTTGTGAATGAATGTTACTAAACGCAAAAGCCGGAATCATTTCCAGTCAGGCTACCTACCTGGTAGGTACACGTTTAATCCATATTTACAGTAGGAGTCATTTTGCACTTAACACTGTGACATAATATGGGATTTTACATTTTGTTTGCAGACGGGAATTCGTACGTAGCTAAAGTACCATGCTCTACGGATGGCATTTCTGCCAGTTTTTTGCCCGAGTATGCATCCTCGCGCGATGGCGCGAAATACATGGTTGACGGTTGACATCTAAGTTTTGGCGTAATCCAAAACTTCGATATTTGAAACCCACAAAAGATTTTTGTGATCCACTGCCTGAATCGACGATGGAAACTCCCATCTGACGTGTAGTAACAACATCTGTAGTCTTCTTGCGACTTGTTTACGAAAAATATCGGACACTTTCTCTGGAAGATCGAGTTACATTCCCATCCACTGTAACCTTGTAGTTGAGTCAGTCTCAACAAAGCGAGGGAAGACATCATCTCGAATCTCCAGATTCATGATCTTTGATGATAATGAGAGAAATGCGTTTTGTCACTCCAATGTTTGATCGTCGAGTCGCATTTCCACTACCTACTCACTCGCATATACTGCATGATGTGATTGTTGTGTCCGAATATCTGAAATACTGCGGGGTGTGATGAAATGCGGCATGGTGTGATTGTTGTGTTAATGACATCTTTATGATTGAAAGATGTTGGGTGTCCACTATGCAACTACAAATAATTTGAAACACTATAAGCAAGCGATCTATAATAACTATTAGTGGGCATATTGTTGGGTGCTTCCACTATATTCCGACCTGCTGTAGTGATGGACACTTCATGCATAGATTCTTTGACCGAAGAACCATCACAGCAGAAGTGTACATCCACGGATTTATTGAACTCGACCCACACCCCATCTTTCAAGAGTACATGCTAGGGCAGTCCTAACACAGCTGGTCTGGGCTAGGCGCCAAACTATCATTAGCGGGTTTTTATGGCTTGCTCAAGCTTTGGTCGTCCGACTTGTGTTGGGACACACAGTTTTAAACTCCTCGCTCCTGAGCCTAGCTAGTTGACTGGAGGAGTGGACTGCTTATGATCCGAGGATACGAAATGGAGATTTTAAGCAAGCATAACATGGAGATTGCAAACGGAAACGATGACAACGCACAACATTGATTGTATGCCAATAAGCTGCACGATGATGTCAAGGAATTGCCATTTTGTGGGTGAGAATGCTACTCGTAGCGCTTAGTACTTTAGCTACGTATGAATTCCCGTCTGCAAAGAAAATGTAAAATCCCAAATTATGTCACAGTGTTAAGTGCAAAATGACTCCAACTGTAAATATGGATTAAACGTGTACCTATCCACGTACATAGGTGGTGTCTGTGTACAGCATACGTATTGTCAAAAAACTGCCTGCCGAGCGATGCCCATGGCAAAAATCTATCAAACCACGAGCGTCCACTAGGGGAAGGGTATTTACCATTTGTCCTGAAGGACGCGAAACCAATACTGGAACTGATGGTAAATATAGGCTCGGTCGTGCCAACGGCTACCAGAACAAAATTTTGCAAATTTCAGCTCCTAAAAATAGTATCGCAGGCTTCTACCGAGTTGATTTTTGTTTGCAAACCATACTTGATGCGTCCTATGGCAGCGGGATGGGCAATACAAGGATGACATTTGGTACAGAAATGCTGTCTCAAGCCTTTGGAGACGAAGAATGGCTTACTCGAATCGACCCTCCACACAGGGAACAAACCTTGCATCATCAGCTTCTTGCCCAAACAAAGATATCCGATCAAACCGCCAAGAAATCTTTCGGCTTCGGCGTGACGGCCACAAAGCAGCAGCGGCTCCCCACGAAGCGATTTCACCTTGATAGCGCAGCCTTCGGAGCCGAAACGATCGAGTATATGAAAGAATGGAACGATCCCAATTTAACCCCTGTTGACCGTTTGCTAATCTTGCAAAAGCAAACTGTCACTGCTGTGATGATCGTGGCAGGAGACGAATCTGATCCCTACATCACCATTGTCACCAATCCCTCCATTACCAAAGTTGAGGCTGATGACGGAAATTTGGGTGCTCCCATTTGGTCGGATATCCTCCAAGAGGAACTGGCGCAAGAGATTGGTGTTCCGTACAATCGTCCTTCGCATTTGGCCGCCGCAGGCACTGGTTGGGGAACGAGGACTGGCACCGTCAGTTCTCGAGACGAACTGTTTCATAAAATACAAGCAGTAATTTTGCATCCAGCCGAACGTTTCGGCTCACAGCATGGGACAATTCATCATGCATTGCTCTTTCCAGCCTTGATTTGCCCACCCGTTGGATTCTTTTGGCAAACCGACACCACATTCTCCGAATTCGTGGCAAGTATCACGGCCTTGAACGGGACTACGTATCGGTCGTTCCTAACGGTGCTGGAACTTTGCCGCTCTGAGATCGAACCGTGGTTTGATGCAGTGAATGCTTCGCCCGCGGATTTCAGTTTCCGAATGCAATCTGCCCAGCCCTTAATCGATGCCTTGCCTACTGAAGAAAATCCTATCCCAGATGGTATCGAAGATGAGAGTCTACTTGATCCAATCTTGGAGTTAGTGGACAAATTGCTGTGGCCCTATTATGAGGACCGTGTTCTGACCGACTGCGAAAGCAAGGAAGTGAGCACAAATGCATCATCGCAACTGCATTATCTTCTTCGATATGGTCGAAAGTGCTTTCCAGAGTCATTGACGTCGATGTATGGATACCAAATTCCATTCTTGACTTACTTCTTACGACCTTCAAAGGGCTGGCTGATGGGAGTGGATCACGGAGCACTCTTTTCAGACAAATGCCACCAAGCGCAATGGATTCAAAGTTACAATCCTGTGAAAGTGCCGGTCGTCGATAATGGATCGTATGAACCGGCCATGATTCAAACCAAACTTGACCTAGCAATAGGGAAGGAAGCTGCCGACAAAAACAAGGGAACAAACGACAGTACTGAAGTAAGCGACAATCCTGCCAAAATCGTTCCCCTAGATAGGGTATCTGAGGTCCAGCAAATCAATGAAAATGAAGAAGATGCGATGGTTCCTGCGATTATAATTCGCAATGTGTCTCCTAATGCTGATCTTCCTAACGTGTCGAGATGTATCGTTAACGGCATCCGAAAATTGCATGGTGAGCAAGCAGAAGTGGTGTCTTGCTACTTCATCGCCAAGACGAAAGATACAGCGAAAGCATTCTTGGAGTTCACAGAGATGCGCCACGCTAGGATGGCCTTGAAACTGGATGGAATTCAGGTGTTTTCTCGGACCATTTCATTGAAACCTATACAACCAGGCGAGAGTACCACACCAGTTGAAATTCCAAAGGAAAATGCCTCTCTGGAGAAGCCAAAAGGATTCAATATTGCTGCACGCAAAAGGGAGCTATGTACGCGACATGCTGACGGTCACTGTTGGTTAGGCGACAAGTGCCATTTTGCGCATGGAGTTCTCGACCTTCGGTTGAACTACCAAACCAGTTTGCATCCGGAGCGTTGTCTGTACATTCGTAATATTGCGCTCAACTATCCCTCGGTTGACCTGCTAAATTTTATCCGGAAGAAATATGAAAAAAGTATGCACTCATCACCAGAGTTTACAGCGATTCATGTTCGTGGTAGAATGGGAGATGCCTTGGTGGAATTCGAAGAAGTTGCGCAAGCATCAGTGGCTCGTCAGATCTTGGGGGGGACTTTAATGTCAAGTCAACTTCGATTGGAAATCTATCCTTGGAAGCCAGTGTATCAGCCTGTGTTTGTTGCCTACTTCAAGGACGATAGCGATATACCGATTGACGTTGGGCGATCACTATCCCCCAAAAGTGTCACATCGGAAGTATCTAGTCTTACAGACAAAATCAAGCTGAACCCGGAGCGATCGGAAGTAGCTACTTTAACAAGACTTAAATTGGAGACCAAACGACATCCTGACCGTTGTTTATACATTCGCAACATTTTTCGCAACTGTCCAACAGACAACTTGATCGGCTTTATCCGCAACAATTTCAAGCAGAACATGCACTCAACACCCGAGTTTACAGCGATTCATCTTCGTGGCAGAATGGGAGATGCATTGGTGGAGTTCGAAGAAGTTACTCAAGCATCAGTGGCTCGCCAGATCTTGGACGGAACTTTGATAGGACCTAATTGCCGATTGGAAATCTACCCCTGGAAGCCAGCGTATCAGCCTGCTTTTGATGCTTACTTCGATGAAGATAGGGATATGCCGATTGATGTTGGGAGAGTCCAATCCTCTCAGAGTACCATATCAGAAGGAGCCACTGCAATAAGTCTCACTGCAGAAACGAAACTGCATCCAGAGCGCTCTGTGTACATTCGCAACATTTCTCGCAACTGTCCAGCACACGACTTGATGAATTTGATCCGCAGGCAGTTTGAGCAAAGTATGCACCCATCACCCAAGTTTACAGCGATTCATGCTCGTGGAAGAATGCGAGACGCCTTCGTGGAGTTTGCAGAAGCTTCCCAAGCATCAGTGGCTCGTCAGATCCTGGTTCAGGTGACATTGGAGAGTCAACAATTGGAAGTATATCCCTGGAGTTCATCGTATCAGCCTGCATTCGTTGCCTACTTCAATGAAGATACAGACATATCGATTGATATTGGCAGCTTCCGTTCCCTCGAAATAAATGCCACATCGGAAGTAGCTACAGTGACAAGTCTCACAGCCGAAATACAAGAGAACAAGCGGAAAGCGAAAAAGCTCAGGCAACGTTTGCGTCGCAAATCAGAAAAGATCAAAAACTTGCAAGAAGAAAAGCAACAGCAAGATGAAGTCCTTCAACTGTTTGGGGCATCTTTTCATTCCATGAAGCGTGGCCTTTCAACTGCCTTGTCAGAGATTGATTCAGTTTTGCAGCAACTGATAGAACTACAACAAGTCCAAGCTACGTCTGTGTCCAATTCATCACACGCTACCGAAGCGATAAAGACCGAGATTGAACGCCTTCAAATGCTTCTGCTGACTAGCGCTAGTACCATTTCGGACGAAGGGAGCCAGACATCGTCGCTTTCTGGACATCTATAAATTCGAAAGCTGAGAAAGAACCATTCTATACTTTCTGGAGAGCACTTGAAATGCCGTTGAGTCCAGACGCTACGTTGAAAATGACGGGATACATATGCTACTTTTTGTTGTGCTGCCAGAGGACGAGGCTTTTTACTTTCACATCTTCAATCAGCTCTCAATCTGAGTGCTAGAATAACCTCACCATTTTGTTTGAAAACAAGGGTACGATACTGTAGTGTTATTGGTACACATAGGATAGGATA
>CAKOGP040001001.1:0-129123 GCA_933822405.4 Cylindrotheca closterium | reverse complement strand
CGTGGTTATTGACAAAATGGTACTATATGATTGTGGGATGGGGAATCGAAGCATGCGGACAGCAGTAGCCGCCTTGAGGAAGAGTACTCGCGGAACTCAAGAAGAGATGCTCTTCGCCTCATCTTCGATTTCGGAGGGGGGTAGACTCACAAATCGCCTAGGTGGAACCAGTGCCGTATCGATCTTTTTCTTTTCTGGTGCTCCAATATGCCAACTTGTCAGATTTTTCTGAGTTTCAGAATAGTCCAAAGCTCTACTGTCACTCGATAAACCCGATATTGAAGACCCCATTGGTGCTTCCACTATACGTTTTGCAACATGGATTGGCGATTCCATACGTCGTGGAACATGGATTGGTGAATCCATACGTTTAGGAACAGACATTGGTGAACCCATGCGTCTTGGAATAGACATTGGTGAATCCATTCGTTTTGGTGCCTGAATGGGAATGTCCGACGCAGCGGACCTGTGCCTTGGATCGGTCCCAGAGAAGGACTCAATGCTCCGAAAGGAAGAAGAATACCCCCGAGGTGTCATTGGTGTCGATGTTGATTCTGTTCCTTTCCAACGATTCTCGGACGACTCTATTGGAGTTGACAATGCCACAGAAGCCGCCGGAAGGTGCGACCCGTTGGTTTGGTATGGATTCAAACCAAAAACTGTTTCTTCTATTTCACTGATGGCTTCCAATGTTGTCAATCGGTTGACACGAGAGGCAAGAAAGGCCGGCGAGCTCTCTTTTACTCGAGGACCAGCATTGTGCCATCTTTGGCCTCTTTCAGCTGCATCGTCTGCAGAATCATCATCGTCATCAAAATCGGCCAGAGTCAAGGACGATACCATGTCGCGTGAAAGACGCAACGGAATCGATTTGTACGTCTCTTGTGAGCCTGAAATCGGTGTACCTTCGTCTGATTCGGGCGCCTTCTGTCGATTGGCAGCAGGATAGTCAGCTTTTTCACCAATCGTGTTGTTGGCACCACTGGTTGGACGAAGCTCATCGCCAAGAAATACTCGTCTCAAGGCCCATAGTCTACTCTCATCTGGGAATTCAAACCTTAGCATCAAGTACTTGGGTCGACAGTAAATCAGAAAATTAAACGACCCTTGAGATCTACACGGAGTCAAAGAAAGACAAATCAGAAAGGTATAATTGCGTGGCTTCAAATTGGCGCTATAGACGACAAGTTCGAATACTTACGGAAGCAGTACAGCCTGTAAGACTACCACAGGATAGTACTTTACCAATATCTCCATTTCATCTGCTCGAGTCCGAGAGCTGCTCTGCAAACCAGCCATAAGCAGATTCCCAAGATGGCAGAGGACGAAGGCCATCACAAACAAAAATGCCTGTGAACAGACCAACTGCTGCCGATGCGACTGCTTTGCTGAGGGTGTCTTTGGCCTTTGTGTCCTGCCGTTGTTCTCGCTCGAATTAGAGCCTTTTGAAGTCGAATCTTCGCTAGATGGAGACTTTCGGTGGCGCCGAATGAACATGAAGATGCTCAATTGTGTAAAGGTTAAGCACAGGGTTGCCATAAACAGAGGTACACCATAGAAAATATACAGCATTGCTTCGCGTGCGTTGCTTCTTTCGACAACCCAAGCCTCGGATGTACTGGTGTCCTCGTAGCGTATCACAGTACATCCTCCTTCCCCAACCCTCTCCCCGTAGATGCCCATTCCAACACCAGCAATGGCAGTTGAAATTGGATATCCCAGTGCCACGAGATGCATCCATGGCTCAACGCGTTTGGCGATTACGGCATTCTTTATGCCATAACGAGCAGTCAATAAAAAGTAGATAGACAACATCCCTTGGTACCACATCGTTGCAGTGGCTACTTGAGTCACAAATGCCGAAAAGGTGCATGTGCCATCATTTCCTCGCGCCCATATTCTACTACTCGTTTCGGCCGGTCGAAGAAAAGCGGCGCTCGCAAAGTTTAAACTGAGAACAATGTCACAGATACTCATTGCGACAAGAAGTCTGTTGTAGGGAGTCCATTGTTGTACCCCCTTTCGTCTTTGCCTTGCAATATCAATAATTGCAAAGCTTCCCACTATGCTTAAGATGGCACTCGGGATTGGAAGTATGCTCAGAAGTTTTTGCTGCGAATCTGAGAGCTGTCTATAAGCATCCCTATAAGCATCCATTCTACTACTCTGGTCTATTGCATCCATTCTATTACTTTGGTCAATTGTTTTCTTTCCACGCTCTCCGTTTATATGGTTTTGTGTTGGAACTGGAAAAAATAGTTGGGATCAATGGCTCATTTTTTCTTGAGCAGAAGACGATTTTTTAATGGTATTGATAAAAAATAAATCTGCCACTTCATATTGTCTTCTGTTCTGGTCATCGCGTATTGTTTCTTTTTCATTCTTGACTAATCTTCTGGATTTCGATGTGAACCCGCTGCTGCACGACATATTGGATGCCAATATTCCGTATCACATCCCTTATATTGGATGCTAATATTCCGTATCACATCCCAAATCCGTTTTGATATAAGGACCGGTCTTTTTGATATATTTACCCGCTTCCAAGATCTACCGCGGTATGGTTGTCGTAATAAATGGGGTCGCTCGTTTTCTTCTGATCTCATCGTCATCGCGCTTTGTTTTCAATCAATGTGAAGAATCAATCTTCTGTATATCACCAAATTCAATCTCAAGGGAAAATAAAAATCCGAGAGGAAAATGGATCGACCACATTATATATGTACCGGTATAACATGCGACGGTTCTATACTCACAATATTCTTTTCTCCTCCGCTATGAATTTCTTCTGCTCTGGAACAATTCCTCGAAAACGAGAAATCTCCCCGGTCACCCACGAAATTCAATGGAAAGACACCGAGTTCAGAGTTGTTACTCACGAAATTCAAGGGAAAGACACAGAGTTACGAACTAGTTGATCGTGCCTATGAATAGCGATACAAGAAAAAAAAGGGTTACAATACTGGGTAATGCAGAAATGGGATCGTAGATAAGAAGTGTCGAACATGTCTCCCTCTTTTCGCTGCATTTATTTAGAGTGAGTCTCACAAAGCAAGCACCATGCACACTCACACAAAATTCAAAACCATGCAACTAAGCCTAACTACAAAGTTTCGCCCCGATCTTAGGAAAAAGCCACGACGCTCGTCATTGTCATCATCATCCAGATCCTTGCATTCGATCTCCGCTGAAGATTCGAAAGATGTGTATGAACCAAAGCGCCGCGTCTCATTCTGTGAAATTGATGTCGTTGAACTGCCTATGATTCTGGGAGACCATCCAGCCTGTCGCAATGGTCTTCCTGTCCAACCAGACTGGGACGCTTCGGATCGATATTCGATATCTGTAGATTCCTTTGAAGAAACAAGATCTCCACACCGTCGGTCTGGTGGCCCGATCCGTATCTCCTCTTTTGATCGACTTAATCTGTAAGTGAAATATGATGTTGCTCCTGTGGCTTCTTATGAGCACTATGTCATTGTCCTTCTAAAACGTCAGTATTTAAAAAACAATTCCATGTTTTAGTATCCGAAACGTCCCCCTAAGAGATGATGCTAGCCCTCAGATAATTGGAAAGGATGAAGCGATACCCAACACAGATAAGATGTAAGCAATGTTATGATGTTGAGAGCATGTTGATCCAAAACAGTAACGTGTTAATCCATTCGTTTACTCTTCTACGATCATCCGTTTCGACAGTATTACCCCGCCCCCCATCACAGCCGTATCGGAAGAGAATACAAAGAGCAAGGTTGGCAAGCAAAATGACGAGCTCAGACGGCTGGAGCATCGTTTGGATGTAGCGAATACAAGATATGACATGTTGCTATCAAGGATGGACGATTTGGAACTAATACGACTAAAGGAGCGAATCGAACGGCGCCGACGCCAACGCCAACGCCGACGTCTGTCTATGATATGATCACATATTATTCTTTCCATTGTTTTTCTTTTCCTCGCCAAGAGACTTGAAAAGACAGATTATATTGTGACGCTCGGAGGTCGTCGTTATAGCGGAGTTTGGAAGGTGATTTGTAGTCCGAATAGACTATAAATTAGCATTTGATAGGATTATTGTTACCAATGAGAGACATACAGTAGCCAATGTTCTTTTGATGTCGAGCTCAGTATGATGCTGCGTGGTAGTTGAACATACACATGGTCCTGCTTGGTTCTGTCGAGACTTGTTGGATATTCCCGGTACTTGGTTTCATCGTTCACGAACTGTCAAAGAACACAATGGGAAAGAGGACAATGAGTGCCAGACAGTGTTTCATGAATCCACAAGTACTCGGCGACGTTCTCAAGCACTACTCCAGCTCCGTTCTGCAAGCGGCACTGCTGTCGAAAGTCATTGTCACTGTCACTGTCAGCCTTGCCGTTCTGGAAAGTACGCAATCTGAACTTCCATAGTACTGGCTCCAAGAGTGATGTCATCTTAGTCCTCATACATTGCCCCAATTTCGCAAAAAAGCAAGCATATACGTAACTTCGCCTACCGACGGCCCCTATCCCACCGCCGTCTCGTGGCATCGATTCCAAACCTTGCGACAAGATTGAGTCCCACTTGGCTTCAATATCCCATTCAGACATTCTATCTAAAACTGACTTTTGAAGTACCATCTGGATCAAAGGAACGACCTTGCTCGGTGTATACATCAACAAATAATCCAACATGGTCTTTCCACTGTTATCGCGCTGGCAAGATTTCAACCCTTGGATTTGCTGAAGTAGCGACAATATGAAAGGGAGTCAAACCGAAATCATCTACCACGATCTCCGATGAATCGATTGGTTCGCACTCGAAGAGTTGTAGCACGCCTCATGTACCGGTAAATGGGCATATCTATTCTTTACACCCACACCGTAGTCTTGTAGCAGATCGCATACAGGAAAAGCATCTGTCTCGTCAACAACATAAGATGGAAGAGATAGATTTACCAAGGACTTGCAACCGGAAAACAAATTCTCGGAATACATGGGGTAGAACCGAGACCGCGTTGCAGAAACCGTTCTGTTCAGTGGAAACTCGGCACCAAGCAGACTTGTGCAGTTTGCAAATACCCTGAAGAATAGCTCGTAAATCGTCGATGGAAATGCCACGGCACTCAATGATGTGCATAGAAAAAAGGCTTCACTATAAATGGTCGTGAGTCCCTCTTGGAATTCCACTTCCACCAGAGAAATACATCCACAGAAACTGCATTCCCCAATTGTTCGCAATTCTTTCGGGAATGACATATTCGTAAGAGAAATGCAATCTTCAAAAGCACTAGTGCCAATTGATTCCAGGCTTTGTGGCACCTCAATGTCGGTGAGAGAGACGCACCCAAAGAAAACACGAGAGTGAATCAGTTTGAGCCGCAAAGGGAGTTTGACGTAAACCAGTGACGCGCAGTTACAAAACACGCCCTTGTCTAGGCTTTCTGGACCTCCTTGAAATTGTACATTGACAAGAGATTTACAGTCAGCGAAAGCAAAGCAGCCAATTGTCTCCACTGTCGCCGGTATCGATAGCGTCTGGACACCCCCAAGTTCTCTTCCGATGAGTGAAATACAAGAGTGAAATGCATCACACTGTATGCGCTCTAGACCTCGACTAAGTTGTAAGTCGACGAGAGAAGCGCACCCTCTGAAGGCTTCAAGCTCAATTATCTTGACCCTCGATGGTATCACCATACTCTGCAGGGATTCGGAAGTGTTCTGAAAGGCTAACCTTTTGATTTTGCGTGTCCAAGGATGAACCGTGGCGTGGATAACATCTGAAGGTATGCTATCATGAGATTGCCCTCGGTAGACAAACTGTTTCTGTCTTCCTGAGATTACTTTGTCTGGGAAATCGGCCTCACCATCAACAACACTGTTGACCCTTGTCTGGTGTTGCGTCTTGAGGATTGAATGTAGGTATTCGGAAAGTTTCATTTCACATGGACAATAGCCAAATTTATTCGGAGAGAAGTCTTATGTTATAAGATTTTCGCTCCCTGTGAACGCGGGGTTTAGACAAGGACGGTTTTGATGTATGCATACAGCTTGGGATGAACGATGAAGGATGATGGTGAAAGCGATGAGATGAGAGTAGATATATATATGCAGTACCTACCGGTACCGTACCGCATACGTGTACGCGTATTATATACAGATTACCGCGGTACGTGTACCGGTACGGTATACGATAAATAAAAAGAATTGTAGGTCGAGTCAGTCAATGTATTCATTAAAACGAGGCCGGCGAGGCGTGCGCGATCTCGTTCGGATGAAGAAGAAGCAATCATATAAAATCAATCTAATCTGATCGCTCCGTCCTATACGATCCATTCGACTAAAGAAGATTCCTCCACTCCGAAAAATGAATCTTTGCGGAAACAATACAGTATATACAGCATTAAAAAAATGCAAAGCTGAAAGCGACCTCATCAGCCGCCAGGATGCAGATTGAGTCAGCCAACAAGAAAAATTATACACAATCGTATCGAACTTGGAAAAGACGTGTACTGTGACAGAACGAGAAACTTGTAACAACAATATGATGCAGCACCAGCAACGAGACGAACAAGACAGAGGAAGACAAAGGACCGTTGCGATCAGTGTAAGTTTCCTTGTTGTGGTTGCAGCTATTGTTGTATCACTGGTGGCCCTAGTCGGAAATGGAGTGGAGAGGAAAATCACCAGTAGTCCGGTTGGATCGCAAAATGTGACAGAAGAACAGGCTGGCTTTGCGGTGGTGCTGGTCCCAACGAGTTCTCCGACGGGTCTTCTTCGCACTCCGTCATCGTCACAGAATAGTGTCTCCAGCTTTTCACCATCCCTGGAAACCATTTCAAATCCAATAGAAAAGCCTGAAGCCTCAGCTGAGCCATCAAGAGCACCAGCTGCAAAGCTGATACCCCCGGCAACACGAGAACCTTCTAACGTTCCGACCACAATAGCAACTCCAATCCCAAGTAAAAATTCCACACCTGTTCCAACGCCAGAACCTACACCGAGACCTGTAGTGGTACTTCCAGGGCCCACACCAAAGCCTACTCTACGAGTCACATCAAAGCCTACGCTTGCTCCCACTGCTACTCCGACACTTAGAGCTACTCCGGAACCAACACCAGAACCCACTCCAGCCCCTACACACTATCCTACTAAAGGTCCTACTCGAGGACCAACGCCTAGCCCTACTACTCCGGAACCAACACCAGAACCCACTCCAGCCCCTACACACTATCCTACTAAAGGTCCTACTCGAGGACCAACGCCTAGCCCTACTCAAAGATCAACTCCTTGGCCGACAGCAAATCTAACTTCAAAGCCAACTCCGACACCCACTCAACGTCCTTCTCCACGTCCAACACCGGCTGCACCTGTTCAAGCACCAGTGCGAAATCCGGATTCCGACAGTGCTCCTTGCGAGTGGGAGGAATTCAAGGATGGACAATGCCGAATGTTGTATGGGGGCACTGTGGAGACATTTACAGATCATGTTGATTACTAGTGATAAAGCAGCTAGTGTTATGATTGTGAAGTACAACGCTTAGAAGATCATCCATATCTTATTTCTCGTGTACGCAACAAATGTATGGAGATCTACAATGTTTCTGTTTGCCTTTTTCCGAACGTGCTGGACATGGCTCCCTTGGAATTGGGGAGAAGAAGAGAGCTTTCAAAGCTATCTTTCCGCTTTTCGTTGAAATCTTGAAGTGCTTGGAGGACTTGGTCCCTTGCATTCCATGTATATCTCGTACCATTGTCAAGCAACCCCTTTGGCAAATCCTCCATTGGGACTTCTGCTTCGCAAGGTTTCGACAATGTCAGATATGATGGCGTCCTTGGACGATGAGTTCGTTGCGGTGTTTCCATAACAGGCAACGATTGGTTGATTCATCCACTGTCATGTTTGTTGTAACTTAGCATTCCCAGCGGATACAACCCTGGCTCATTACTTGACATTTTCAATCACAGCCTTGGAATCGAGTTTGGTCTCGAGAAGTGCCAAAGAATGATGATTCTGGTCCTTCCATTTCCCCTTTAGATATCTCCGTCTTCCATATGGCCAGCTCAAAAAGAGATGTCATCTCAATCCTCAAGCAGTTGCCCAGATCTCCAAAGAATGTATCGGACACTAGCTGTCCCTGTCTCGCATTAAACCACCACCATGAAAATATTGCCCGCTGCATCGTTGATCGAAGGCGGCAGGGACACGTTCACCAAGGCTGTGGATTTCAGAAAATACATGTTGTGCGGTATCTAAACGCTACTGGTGTCCAAAGTAGATGGTAATGCAACAGCAGTTAACGCTTGCAGTCTTTGAAGGCCCTCATCCCAATGCACTCCAAACTTTCTTTAAGATCGATGTCTCTAATCGGAGAACAAGCAAACGCAGAAGCTCCAATTGTATGTACAGTGCTCGGTGCGGAAATAGTAGAAAGTCGAAGCGTGAAAAGAAAAGCCCCCCAGCGAATAGCAACTTGCGAATCCTTCATCTTGCCCTTCCTGAAGATGGACTACATGTGTTTAGAGACTCACATCCAGCAAAGGCTTTCCGTTCAATTCGTTCCACTGAACTTGGTATTAATATTGTGCAGAGAGATTTGCATCCAACAAAGGTGCCAGATGAAATGCACTCCAAGCCATTCGGAAGTTCAACATTTGTCAGTAAACCGCAATAACCAAAGGTGCAACCCCCGATGGTCTTCAGGCTTTCATTTAGAGAAACTTTGACGAGGAACACGCAGGCTTGAAAGGCCCCATACGGATGGAAGTATCACCCTGGAGAGACTTTTACAGAAGCAAAATGCCTCGTCACCGATACTTTCGAGCGGTCCCTGCTCGTGAAGCAAGACTGCGGATAGCAAATGACAATTTTTAAAAGCCCAGGCTCCAATGGTTTTGACGTTCCTTGAGATTTCAACGCGACAAAGGGATCGGCAATCCAGAAACGCCAAGTCATCAATGATTTCTCGAGACCACCAAGGTTGTAGTTGGACATGGCGGACTGTCGATAGACAAACTTTTTCCATCCTGTGAGCATCTTTCCACTGGTATTATTCCTTTCTTATTGCATAAATCTCGACGACAGTGATTCAACGAGGTTTCACTCTTGCAATTTGATGGTTGCACCAATAGAAACTTGGCTGGTGAGTGTGGTTGCTGTAGTATAATCTCTCTCACGACTGACTGGCCAGCAGCCGTTGGATATGGTACGTATCATAACTACTTCATTTCTTGATCGGCACGTCTTGAAAATAATTGCTTCGCCGTGATGGTCCTTGCTGATGGATACTCATCTTATTGTTCCAGTCATTGATTGAGGTGTTGATATGTGTTGATGTTTGGACCCACTTATTTGAACCGTCCGTCTATGCTGCGATCTGCCATGTTCACTCTGTCATCATCAGCTAGCAACCGCTCCTTTTTACTTTCGGTACACATGATCCCCCATAATCCGGAAACGCGATCTGAATCCCCGAGTTTCAAAACTTTGTTCAACGTGAAAACGTTTCGTCCCGAACAACAGTAAATTCCGATGGAGCTTCCTCGATTCAGTGCACAAAATATCTGCTCATTCACTGGTACGCTCGATTACTTAAAGGTAATATTTCCTGTTGTGGAGAACTCTAATTGGAAAGCTGACATCATGACAACAATTAGGCTCAAACTGCTCAATAGCGAAAGGAAGCGACGCAAAAGCTGGGAAGCCGTAGAACCTCAAACCTATCAACACATCGGAATTTGTCGTTGAAAACCGCCGTCAAAAAGTGACGTTGGTTACAACTTCTTGAAATCGAAGGGAAGAGCTGGATTGCGAACCCAAATCCGCTCTTGGGAGAAGCCTGAGTTGGAGAAGAGCTAATCAGTTGCTGAGAGAAGCACCCCTCCCTGTATGCAAACAATAATCAACTTCTCAAGAGCTAAGGGAAGAGTTGGGTTGCGGAAACACAAACGCTCTTTTTTTTCTGGAAGCGGTTCCGTAATTCCTACCGGAAGTTCTTGGTGGATGTACATCACCTACCAAGCCCACAAGATATGAGATCTGACATCATTCCATGAAGATCTTGTCAGCTACGTACATCATCTACCAGAGCCACCAAGAAAGAAGAGCTCTGACATCACTCCTTCCAGGATGGGTGATTCATTATTTCTCGTGCAACCGGTACCCTCATTTTTCGATCTTTTGACGAATCCAAACAGATTTGCCAAAAGATATCAGTCCGAACGTCAATGAAATTCTCTGCTGCTACTCTTGCACTCGCCTCCACCCTCGTTACACCCACCTCTGCCGCTCTTTGCCCGCTTATCACTGAAGGAATCACTGGACTGAACACTGAATACGCCTTGGAAGGAAAACTAAACGTCGTCGATTTCACTGCCTCTGTGACGTACACGACTCTTGCTGCCGGTAAGCTATCATATAATTGCTGTACCAGCGATACATATCTTGCACAAATCAAATACTGACACATTGAAAATCGATTTTTCATTATAGGTGCCGAACCATACGTAAAGATCCTCGGAGCTAGTCAAGAACCCACAGTAACAACAGAAGACGGCATTCTTACTATCTCATCTGGAAAGTGCGAAGCCCTAGACCCTGTAACAGACGCCCCCGTTGCATCCGACGCCCCAGTTGCATCTCCAACTGTCGCAGCACCAACCGTCGATAGCCCAACTGAAGGAGCATCCAGTGCCAGTTCTCTCTCTTGGACAACTGCCCTTGGACTTTCTGCCGTAACCATGTTTTCTTCTGGCCGATACACTACCGCTGCCACTGCCCTGACCCTTTTGGCATCTGCCGGACTGGTCCAAGGTGGAGGACATCTTCCCAGCGAATGCAACCCATCTCTGTCGATTGAGGTTGGCGTTCCCCCAGGCGCCACCACCACCGAAAAGTTTGGCGAAACCGATCACTACCTTGCCGCGAATGTTGACACTGTCGTTTGGGGATACTTTGACCCCGCAGCAACTGCTGCCGATGCTCCTGTCACTATGAGTTCTGGAGAGACCATCACTGTCGAAGTCATCACTCATCATGCTGGACATGACGTAAGTTTGTTTGATCATCATCAAATATCAACGTTCAACATTTCATCATTCTCTAACTATCCGTATTCCATGTTACCAGTACGCCAAGATGATCCGTGGAGACCCAGCCATTGAAGAAATTTTCGCGTGGCAAGCCAACGAAACTACCTTCAACAAGAATGAACCCAAGCTACCTGGATCTGGTGTCCACTTGATCACTGGCCCCGTCAACATTGAGGGAGCAATGCCTGGAGATATCCTTCAAGTTGATATTTTGGAATTGGACCCCCGCCCCAACCCTGAGGGAAAGACTTATGGAACCAACTCGCAGAAGTTTGCTGGATATCAATTCCGTTTGGGTAAGAACTTTTGGAATTGTGCAATTTGTGTTATTTGTCATTGGATGACAATCTTCTAACATTGGATGACAATCTTCTAACCCGGCAACTACTACTTGACCACAGGTGAAAAGCGTGACGGAACCCCTTACACTCGAGCTGGAGGAACCGAAGCCATCACTGTTTTCGAGTTTGTTGAAGATGCTGACGGCAACATGCTTTACGGAAAACCAGTCTACATGTACCGTTTCCCCAACATGACTATCACCGATGGAAGCACCGTTACCTTTGATGGTAATCCTGCTGTTGTTGTTCCTCAAGAGTTCAACATGGGATACGAGGGTATGCCAATGGAAGACGAAGCCATTGTCTATCCCGCTGGATTTGATGGCATTTCGGTCACTGACGAAGGTGGTATTGTGTACATGAGCCCTGACCCAGCTGGACTTGACTGGAAGGTCCCCTTGCGTCCTCATCTTGGAACCTTGGCCGTTATGCCAAGCAACACTATCAACTATGTGGATGATGCCGCTCCAGGCGGTGCCAACAGTATTCCTCCATCCCGTTTCGGAGGAAATGTTGACGATTGGCGCATTGGAAAGGGAGGAACCATGTACTACAAGTGTGAAGTCGAAGGATGTCTGATGCTTGTTGGAGATACCCATGCCGCTCAAGGTGACTCCGAACTTGCTGGAACTGCTATGGAAACTAGTTTGACCACCAAGCTCAGAGTTACTCTACACAAGGAAGATTCGTTGCCAAAGCTAGTGACTGGTGTAGATTGGCCACTGTTGGAGACAAGCGACGAATACGTTGTCCATGGATTCGCTTATACCAACTACCTTGACGAGCTGGATGATCCCTCCAACATTTTTGCTGAAGGTGCCAGTATTGATGCCGCAATGGCCGACGCTTACGTCAAGACCCGTAACTGGTTGATGGATGCTTGGGATTTGATCGAAGAAGAGACCATCGCCGTCATGACCACTTCTGTCGACTACTCTGTCACTCAAGTTGTCGATGGTAACTGGGGATGTCATGCTAGTATTGTAAGTCCAAAGAACCTCGAAAGACACAATGGTACTGTCTGTGAAACTAATCTCCTCCTTTTGCGCTTTTAGCCTAAGTTTGTGTTCGACAAGTCAGGTGCTGCTTATGACTATTCTTGCACCACTTCCAAAACACCAGGACGCCGCAACTTGAAATCCACCCACCAACGTCGCTTGAAGGAAGACGAACGTCGTGATCTCTTTGCCAAGTATGCTGGCGAATCTGCGTCTTACGAAGAACACCACGCTCGTTTCTTCAACAAGGTCACCGAATCTTGCGAATCTTGTGGTGAATCTTCTCTTCGTGGACTCTTGGCCGACAAGTTTCTTGATGCCAAGCTTGATGCCTACGAAAAGGCTACTGCCAACTAATTTCCAGTCACTTAAAATTATCGTTTCATGTTAACCATTGACCTCATCAAACGTATTGCACGCGAGTTGCCCTTATCCAGAGATACGTCCACTATATTGGTATACCCATCGGAAGTGTTTACCCATTCTTGGCGGACATGTTGGGGACTTCACCTGTTGGAATCGTACACAAATAATATAGAATGGCACCAATCAAGTTGTATGTGTTCCAATGATTACTGGAACTGTTGGGATCTGCCCCTCCGTGCTGTGCCCAACAACAGCTTTGCAACGTCAAATCTGTCATCGAATACCACACAAAACAATATGGTGTTGCGGCCTTCGATGGATTCGTCGCGGTAGGCCTTATTGTTTCTTTTTAACAGTTGGAACGTCTTAATTTTCGTTGTCTTCCAAGCATTTCATTTTCTTAATACAATCGTTGGTGTAATTATCTTCCAACTTTCATGATTGCCATTCTAGAGGAGTGTGGCGCATCATTTTCAATTTGTGCAGTCATTTTGAATTTTGATGAACACGTGTATGTCTGTCGTCCGGTATTTGGCAGCAGGGGTATCTCATTTCGTGATGCTATGTGGTACAGCCATGCCCACCACAATACAAGTTCTGGAAAAGCCAATACTCTCGAACAAATGAGAGCACCGGTATAGTGATACCACGACAGTCTCTCTTCATGTCGGCTACACAAAATCAGTCTGAAAGTGCGTACGTGCTATCTTATTGATTCGAACTAGTCCAACTTACTTCATCCTCACCCACGCCACGTCACCCACGCCACCAACAAAACAAATGAGGGCCACAAAACATCAACAACTCATTTTTCTATTCTTCTTTTTTTCTTCTTCCCGCCACCACATCATGCACTCGTCAAAAAACTTTCAAACTCGTGAAGGCAATAAACTCAACTGCAAAGGACACGCTATACATAAAATATGAAGCATACTTTTCTAATTCTTTTGGCGTTGGCAGATTATCACTCGACCACAGCTCTTCAGCAGCAACGACAACCAGCAATCAAGAAGTCATCGCCGCCAATACAACCACCATTGAACAACGACGTTGCATTTCTCCGTTGGATCGATGAACAACCGAATGTGGAACGGAGCGTAGCGGTACAAGATGACGGTATAGCTGGTCGAGGTCTGGTAGCCACTTGTCTGCTACAACCGGGTCAAGTAGCAGCGTCCATTCCTCCCGCACTCACCATTCGTCACGAGGACGACAATGAAAACGACAACTGGGCCGGTGAGTTGGCAGCCAAATTATTAAATCATGTTCATCGAGGTCCTTCAAGTGCTTTAGCTGCCTACATCGAATACGGGCTCCCCGAAACAGCACCAACAGTTCCGTGCCGCTGGGACACTGAGCAACTAATGCAGCTTCAGAATGCCACATTGCTAGAGACCATTCAACAAGTATCGGAATGGAGGCATGATCAAACATCCCGGCATTGCACTACTTCCGACGACTCGGAATACCTAAAATATTTGGATTTGGTGTGCAGTCGAACGCTCAAAGGGGGTGGAGGACGACAGTTGGTCCCACTGATTGACCTGGCCAACCACGCTACTCGAGAACAGGGCGGTGGTCAGTTCCGAGTCTTAAAGGACGGGACGGTCCAGTTACTTGTGGGAGAACGTACCATTCAACCTGGACAAGCGGTTACCTTGGATTACGGAGCACGAAATGTTGATGATTTCTTGTTGCACTACGGATTCGTCCCGGATCGATGCTATTCCGATTCAGTATCCTTGTTGATCCAACGGAAAGAGGATGATGGTGACTCTAGTAGTAGTACCGAAATATTCTCCTGGAACGATTGCCAGGGTTTTCGGGGTCATCCCGATTCTTCTGTGCGCAGCGCCGCACGAACACTTTTGGAATCCTTTCCCACAAGCTTGGAGGACGATGTCCAGAGACTAAACCAAGGCCAAAACCATGATTATCCGGTGGATCGATCGATAGTATCTTATAGATATGCCAAAAAGTCAATGTTGGCGAGTTTGGCAGGTGTCCACCAGTGGTCATGAGTGATGATCACGACGAACAATAAACAAGGCAAGAAGCAGACACAATTGTGAAAAAGCATACTCGTCTACTAGAGTACTTCGCCTGAACCAAGCTCATATGGCTCAAGCAGACTTCTAGACCGGACCAACACTAAACGAAACAATGCCTCTTTTTTTCCCGAAGAGAAATTGATTAGTCATTCTAGCATACCAGTGAGTTGTGAAGGAGTCTTACATTGACCCAAGAGTGAACCACAAGATTGGAACGTTGCAGTTCGTGAGAACACAGATCCATAGTATAGTAGACTAGTCATATGATGATGATATGATTATAATACAAAGGACCTCTATCCTAACCCTGTAGAGATTATTACTATTATCATCATCAGTCTTCTGTAGTATAGTCCTAGTTATAAAGTGATGAAGTATTCCGCAATCGCCTTCTTGTTGGTATTCAAACACGCGCGTTTGTGAAATGAGATTGTGTTTGCATATGTATGGTTCAAAGCTTCTTCTTGGACGTAGTTTAGATGCATTTTACATGAGTACAGGAGTTGTCGCTTCCGCAATTTTGGATATTCTCAAATTCTCCCTCGAGCTTGTTTTGGTGGTGAAATTCCAATGCTTTGTGATCACTCAACTTTTCTGAGTTTCACCGAACCCGTGAGATAATTGTCGAACAACGAGACCCCTCGTACTCTATCCTTGCTCGTACGTGTACCAGGTCTTGGTTTTAGAGCCTTGGCCGTGAAAACATCGTTGGTTGAGAAATAAACTGGTTTTCTGTCCTACCGGTACGTGTACCAGTATACCGGTACTGCGGAGTGTCTTTTTGCACCCCGGTATTGTTATTGTCAAAACGATTGGAAACTGTCATAGTGTCTTTTTTATATATGGTCGAAAACGATACATAAGTTTTCAAAACTTAGATCACTTTTTGAAGTGCAGCAATATTTGCAGATAAATGCAAAATCATGTCAAAGCGGTAAATGATATATAAGAGTATGTCTTTTAATTTTAATATGTATCATCTCTTTGGAACAAGATTCAAAAATTAGATCACTTTCCATTCACTCATTACATCGCCATTTACATGATCGTCCATCAAAGACCCTTTCCGTCCTCCCACATAAATCGAATAATCACAAAATGAAAAGCCACTGTTCTCGCTTCTGTTCCGAATGTAAATTACCAATGTTTCGCATTGATGAGCTTCCCATCGGGAGACTCGACCTACAGGAGACCTTCCAAACGGGAAAGGCTTTGCGCTCGTCAGTGGGAATCTTCAAACTGATCTCGTTGCTCATTGCTTCGGGATTCTTGGTGCATATCTTGATCACAGACCAGGAACCTCTCTTTTATCCTGCATACTTGACAGCATGGGGGTTGTTCTTTTCGATATGCTACCTTGCTGGTTCCTTGAGATTGACGGCCTCTTCTTCCTCATCGCCTTCCGACGAGACTAGTGCCACCAGATTGGTCAAGTTTACTTGGCTTCTCTTTTCCATGTCTTCGGTTTTGGAGTGTGTCATCACCTTACTCTATTGGGGATTCCGACCATCCAGTACGGGGCCTGTTAGGGTGGCAGACGTCACGACGCATGGATGCATTGGGGTTGTCGTTTTGATGCAAGGATTGCTAGTGGACCATATCCCCTTGCGTTTGAAGCACAGCAGCGCTACTGCTCTCTTTGCATTTATCTACATCGTTTGGACGGTCCTTCAAAACGTGGTCATCCAATACAGTCCATTTGACGATGATGAGTCGGACGATGACGCCATTTACGGTTCCTTCCGCTGGAGGAGAGATACGACCACGAGTCTGATGTTATCATTGTTTGCCGTGTTTGTGGTTATCCCGTTCTTTACGATACTCGTTTGGGCGCTATCTCTTCCCGGAAGAAGGTACTTGGACAAGCCAGACGAGGGATCCGTAATGGAAGAAACCGACGATGTTCTCGATGAAAGCAGCAGGAGTAGCGAGGTTGATCCGGAAGCTATTCAACGCTAGATTTGCAAGAACAGCCGCAGCCAGGCTGTGCGATCCAAAACTGCAACAATATTGCGTCAATAAAAAAGGCTACAGTATATAGCTAGATAAAATTGTTACGGTCAATCGCTCTTCTACCTTGGGACTCGCTCGTTGTCACTGTAGTAGTGCTGAGGCAAGCGTATAGCTAGTTCGATGAGTCCTTTGCTCCTCTGACTCCTTGCCGTACAATTGTCGCAGTCATCTGATCCACTCATACAATGTAACCTATTCATCACTGGTTGGTACATTGAAATCAACGTTGATTCACTTGTATTCAAATAGTCATGCGGAGTAAATACAGGAGGTACACAAGTTCCGCAGTAAACTAATAACGGCTATATAACGGCTTTATGGTCCACGAACGACGAAGGACGCATAATTCAACCGTATATGCCAATAATAAAAGCGCAGCCCGCGGTACACGTGAGACCCGTATTGGCTTCCATGCGAATTGAACTCATCATTCGGGAATACGTTTGCGAGCCCCATCAAATTATACCAATGATGAGATGCACCTGATGGTAAGTATATGACGATCTGAGTCTTCAGATACAAATGAACTATCTAGCAACCCATCGGATGACTGACCATATATACGTATAAAGAGAGGCCGATAATGTCAGCATCATCAGCAGAAAAGTGGGGATGAAAGAGTAGCCATGCAACTCATTGAATACAAGCGAATTCACGGTGACTTTAATTTCCCCCAAAAAGATGGACCAAAAAGATGGATTCGCGGCAATGGATTCGTGGAGGAGACGACTGCGACAATGGTATAGCATTCGAGGACACCAAGACTACAACCATCGACCAGCACTTGCGTTGACGAAGGAACTAGGTTTTCACACTGGAAGCCGATCGAGAGAAGAAACAAGTATTTTTGGCGAAGGAAGATGGCAAATACGTGTACAAGATTTGCGAGGTTTTAAAAAAAAACACGGCCATTGTAATAATGTGCCATGCAGATTTCAGGATAATGTAATCTTTGGACAATGGGTAGTAACTATCCGTAAAACGTTTAGAAGGTACAAGAAAAGAGGAGGGACTTTTCTGACACCAGAACGCGTTATCGAACTTCACAATCTTGGGTTTCCTTGGACGCTCATGTTGAAACAGTGAAGTGATTTCAAGAGGATGAAGAGAACAGCATTTTCATCAAGAAAATTTATGAAGATCTATCGCAACGTTTTCCTAATCATGAGAATCTGGAACTCCAGTCAGACATTGCTTGTCAACCAGCGCCCAAGAGATTATCTCGAGAAGAAACACGTGACTCTCACAAAGAAAGTTGGCGACAATAACGAGTACTAGATTTGGGAGATTTCAGACAAAAATACGGTCATTGTAATAATGTGCCATGCAGATTTCCAGAGAATATGATCTTTGGACGATGGGTAGTAACTGTCTGTAGAACGTTTCGAAGGCAAAAGGCAAAAGGAGGGACGACTCTGACACCAGAACGCATTATCGGGCTTCGTAATGTTGGGTTTCCTTGGACAGCTGATTGTTGTGTTGGGCCACACGAGCAACTCAAAGAGGAGGAGGAGAACAAAATATTCATCAAGGACATTTACAAGAGATTTATCGCAACATCTTCCAATTCATGAGAATCTGGTTAGTCTCATCAGGTAGCACGCACCAACAACCAACAGGCAAGAAATCATCAGAGAGGCAACAACAGTCCCTTGCGCTCCCGGCAGAAAGTATTCTAGGAAAACGGAAAACGAAGCCAATAGAAGAAGATCATCAACGGGAGAAACTAAGTTCTTATATTGATGCCCAACCAGTTACGCAAAAGATGCAGCAGAGCCAAGCCAACCACCAACGAAAACAAGACGGCAGCAAAAGTATGTAAAAGCTCAATCTCCATCGTGGCTGCACGGGATATTCGTAACATTGCAGAGTCGAAAGAGCTAGTCTTGCAAGAGCCAATGGAGAGGCAAATAGTGGAAAAGCTGACACTAGGGGAGAGACTACGAACCAAATACGAGAGACGACTTAATAAAACATGATAAGTTTATAGACACTGTCATGATACTTCAATACATAAATTACTGAGTATATCAATAGCCTACTATGTTATTATTGCAGTTATTGCATGAGCAGATTCAATGTAATAAAAGAAAGAAGCTCTAGGGTTTTGGCTTGGTAAAAATGCCTGGTTCCAAGTGGTTGACAATGAACCCTCCGAGAGCGACGAGAGCATGCGCCCCGGGAATCATGTAATTCAAGTCACCGAGGCGATACGCATCCACAGCAACAGTGGTAAAGAGGACAAACTCGGTCAAGATAATTTGACCACGAAAGTGAGCGTGTTCTTTGAAGATTCCCATACCACAAAGGACCATCATGCCCAGATTGAATCCCCGAAGAGAACCAAGCATATGGTTCTGACGGACCGAGTTCTCATCTTTCTCCGAGACATCGTCCTTCTTTCCAATCATCTCTGCCCAGCCTTTCAGATCCGAACAAGCCGCGACCGATGCCCCATGCATAAGGCCAAAAGCAGGAAGAAGAACGTGTTTGAGGAGACCCATATTGAATGCACTGAGAAAGTGAAGCGATATAGGTACCAAGCGATCGTAAAACTATATGAAATGCCAGAAGTAATCAAATACTTCAAAAGATTTTATCAAACGTTTTAGTCGAATGAGTCGGATTATTCGACTTAGTGTATCGTGTGTACGGCGTACGTCCAAGTACGTTTCAACAAACAAAAGTGACAAGTGGCATAATATCCAATATCCAAAACTGACTCACTCACTCACTCATCATGTTCTACAGCTGGTTTGTGGAGAAGAATGAAGAAAGTGATACCACTGCTTACCCATGCCAACTTAGCTCCCTGTCGTGTGATGGCGGACCTATGAATCACCTTCCCACAGAGACGAGTTGTTCCTTGCAGCATTCCTGTTACTGCTATTCCTACTAGTACTCGGAGGATCGCCAATTGCTGATGATGAGTTGACATCTCCAATAAGGGCCAGTATGCACATCAGTGTATGAAGTTTTGGTTTCATCTCTAAACCGTGATGGTTTTGGTTGCGAACACTATTTCTAATCAGACTTTCCTGAGGATTGATAGATTGATTGATTGATTGATTGTCTCGTTCAAGTCGTCGGACACGAAATGTGGTGGCAACAAACACAATGGACCTGACCTTTGTTTGGTTCCATCACTGCGGTCGCCAAGCTCGCATCTCCTGGGAAACACAATCTGCGTTGCGTTGCCAACTAGCATGCCGATAAATGCTCCGTCGAACCAGGCATGCAGTACTTGCAGGAAAGCAGCATCGCGTCTTCTTTTCGCTGCCACGGAAATGTTCACGACAGATGGCCTAAATGGGACTCAACCCTTGCAAAATGGCGTTCCAGAAAAGTGCAACAAGTGGACTGTATTGACCACTATTTTTGTGACCCTGTGGAAGCTGCCCCGAATCTGTAATTCGACAATTTGCCCGGTTGCGGTGTCTCGTCGTTGTCGTCGTCATTGTCGTGCCAGATGCATCACCACAGAAGCCAATGGTCAGATATTTCCACTGTACCTTAAGTTCCAAACCTCATGACTGACCCATATCGTGTATTGGATAGGAAAAGATGCGACAGATAGAGCATGAGATTGATTCGAATATCCAATCGCCGATGATACCCTTCATTTTTGACAGTGGCAATATATATATGTTTCTGCGGTCGAAACCGAACGACGAGTGTCTTATTCCTGCCCGCGGAAGGTCGTCAAGAAATACATACCATTCCGCATGATTGGCCGCACGGACTTTAAACTGTACTACTATATTCCGCAGTTTGGCAACCACCACAAATTTGCTATATGGCGACGACCTGACTGTGACAAACATATAAAAGTGCTCCTGCCTGGCTCCATTCGATTGAATTGAAGATGTACCTTTATATACACACATTTAGGAGCCCCACCAGTTGAGCGATCACAGCAAATGACGCATCCTAGATCTCGATTTATTTTGGCAAATACATGTATACTATGGATATCTATGGCGCGTCATTTTGATGCAAACGACGGAAATCCAATTTCCTCATGATTGATTCTAGCTAGAACTGGCGAAAGCCCAGAAATTTGGGATACGGCCAGGTTGCATTCGTTTTGGAATTTGCCTTGTTTTTTAAAAGCGGGCGACATCCGTTCGTTGGTGTATATAAGAAACGAATTTCGACAGTGTGGAAAGGGGAGAAAAAAAATGCGAATGGGCAAATGCATGTTGCTTGGCAATATAATGCACTACTCGCATTACTTTCGTGTGCATCGCTACAAATGAATTGAAGAAGCCATCCACTCTCTGTTGATGGCAACAACGAAAACTAGCAAAACGTAATATTTGGATATCGATTTGAAAATGATTACAATTATAATAACTCCATGATGGAATTTTTAACCACGACAAGTATAATAATAATTTTTTCTGGTTATTATTACTTTTAATATACGCTGATGCTGTGTAGGGTTAGACAGCAACAATGCCGCGTGTCGTATATGAGAAAACATGAGATTGTTTGACACTCAATGACTGACTCGGGTTTTGTGAATCGTCGTCGTCATCATTAATTGTTTAAAATCAACTGCATCCGTGTTTTCCTCCATTTTATGAAAAAGGTTGATTGGCGACGATGGCGTCATGCTAGCTGGATATACCGGTATAGTGTCGCCTGATGAGGTTTTGAGGTTGATGTGACACGAAATGCTACGACGTCGTTTTCCAGTGAGCGACAAATACACCACGCGCAATAAAAAGGCCCAAACAATATTGTGCGCAGTGTTCTCATCTGCATGTACTGTATATTGATGTTTCGCAAATGTCAACGAAACCCTTCGCTGAGAATGTTCCGACGACGACGACAATGACGACAAAAGGTTGTACGAATGAATGCATGCTCTTGATGTGATGCCTTGATGGATGCATGTCTTTCCACTGGCTCTCTCAATTCTCTCCACCCACCCATTGAGAACCACACATAGGCTCCCCCTTCGCGTCAACGTGAGGATGGCACAGATGTCACGTTATTTCGCCATCACAAACTTCAGAACAAAACCTGGGCATGAGAAGTCTTACTCTGGGTTTTCGTCGTTCTGATTGGTGAATGCTGTGATGTGCGATAAAAATTGCTTTCGAAAAGTTTACGTCGTGCTTTTTGGGGTATCTTCCGATCTGCGTAGATTAAGTACTTTGTTCTACACGGAGTTCGATTTCCAAGTAGAAGTTCTGTTTTCCCGATCCTCCCCAGCGCTCCAACAAAAACCAAAAAAATTGACATCAAAACATCAATGATCAGCATCCATCGTTCAAAAGAAGCACATGCCCATACCTTTCAACGAGAAGAACAGCGGACTCAAGGATAAGGCAGAAGAAGCATTGACAAGTAAATCGTCATCAGCAGCAAAACCAGCCTCTCCCAACAACAGCATTGTGGAGACATCCAACATGGCAGGTTTGACACTAGCGCCTCGTCGACAAGGCGAAGTCCAAGAACACGATTCATTTGAGCACCGCGGTTTGCGACCAAAGCTTGTCGCTGCGACATTGTCGCAAGTAGCTATCCTTCCTAAAAAACACGTCGTAGGACAGAATTCCGGCCACGGTGGTGGGGCTGGTTCAGAATTCCCGAACAAGAATGATGCCACATCGACTGTTTCGTCACATCATTCGAAACCCAAGCCTTATCAGTACTCCACATCATTGCCGCCAGCGGGGCACTTGCAACCACAGACTTCAAGATCGAAATCATCTTCTGTGTCACTGACACCACAACAAGCATACAGAAAGCTGCCATCATCATCATTATCAGCAGCAGCAGCATCTTCAGTCACAAAACATCAGCAACCAAACTTTGCATCTCTCTTTGCGGCTGCCAGGAACAATAAACTACAAGAACAACAACCGCAACAGCAACAACAGCAAGAAGATACCATGTCAGTAGAAAAGGTTCTCCCTGATCAACAAGTCAAGTCGGCCAAGAAGGCTCGCAGGAAACGAACACCTCAGCAACAGCAACGGGGACAAACCTCGGGACGATGGACCAATCAAGAACACCAAGCCTTTTTGGATGGCCTTCAAGAATTTGGAAGGGAATGGAAAAAGGTTGCCACTCGCATTCCTACTCGGACGTCGGCTCAAATCCGATCTCATGCGCAAAAGTACTTTTCCAAGTTGCAACGAGAACAAGAAACCATTCAGAATCTCTCTTCTCCTGCGGATCAAGGCCTAATGATGATGGATCATTCGTCCTCGCAAGAAGACCAACCGAAGCAACAGGCACAACCGCCACATTCGATTGCTCCCTCGGTTCAAAAGAACATTGAGCGTCTCATTGCCGATCCCCAAGCTGTTCAACGAGAAGTCGAACATACTCTTCGGGCTCTGCAAGAACGTTATCGTCAGCTTCAGGCACAGTTGCAACAAAGGCAACAGCAACAGCAACCACAGAACTTGCTAGGTGGTCCGCGCAAACCAATGCTATTGCAACCTCCTCCTCCCGTTGTCGCAGCGGAAGAAGAAGAAGAAGAAGCCAGTTCCACTGGATCTCGCAAACGTTCTTACCAAGACATAGAAACATCTACTGTTGCTTCTAGCCAGCAAGAGCAAGAGCAACAAAAACAAGAAGCTTCTTCTGATGATCAGTCCTCGGTCACCACCAACATTTCCGCATCGGTGGCTTCTTTGGACAATGAAGAATTGATTGCCCTTCATGTGCTTGGTGGAGCCTTGCCACGCAATGAATCCAATACCAGCATTGCTGACTTGTTTGCCGTGGCATCGGTGTCGAGAAGACAAGACTCATCTGCACCGGCCTCTCCTGCCTCTCCACAAAGCAATGCCATTGTGGATGCTTCCATGTCATCGTCACCGAAGGACCACAAGAAGTAAAAAGCAGTGCAGTGCAGTGCAGTGCACAACACTTGAATCAATCCCCTGCCCAGCGTCCCATTTGAGGATGCTTCTTTATTGTCTGGAGGACAAGAAGTAATAACTACCTATATGTGTCCAACACTATATGGGAACAAGATGATGATGATGATGACCCGCGCCTTTGTAGAAATTCCACATGTATATTCCCTAATATTGCGCGCCCTCTCATATACATCACAAATCTTGTCCCAAACAAAATTTTGAATGTACGAACAAGAAGAACACTATACTATACCAACAGAACACTCTCATGCACACGAACACAGATTCCCCAAAACATCCGCTCATAAGGAGTACAGTACTATTAGTGTATCGATACAATAATCACAATAAACCAAGAGCATTATAATAAATTCTTGTGTTTAGCCTCTTAGAAAGTACTATTAGTCCTAGGATAGTGCATCGATAAATAATAATAATAATGTTTATTAAAATAATACCAAGAACAATAATAGATCTCATGCATGTCCTCGTTAGAAAGTAGAGGTACAACAAGAGTATCGTTTACATTCATTCGGTCCTAGACATGCTACAGTTGCGAAAGTCATTGTGGGCCTTCACAGCGTATGTGCCAGCAGGGTACTACTAATGTCCGAGAATATTTATTTAGAGTCGGGAATACTTGCGCCGCAGCATACCAAACACACATGACACATAAAATATTGCAAACTCCTGTGGGTATGCTGTAGAAAATTGAAACAGAATGAATCGTACTGTGTGATACCGGTGAAATAGGTACAGCGTCAAATAGGACGACGTCGGTGTATTGTCCGAAAACTTTAAGAGCGGTTGAGGATTTGACACGATCATACTTTTTGCGAAACCCGAAACGAAGCGAACTCGAAGTGATAATTACTTTTTTAAAACGAAACTGTGATTGCAACGTGATATACATTTAAAGTATTGTATTGGAACTCGGAGACGATGATGGTTTTGACAAGATTCCCAGTATCATTCGTTCATTCTCGGAGATGATGACGATTTGACAAGATTCCCCAAACTCACCTGAAAAAACTAGCCTCACAAAATACAAAATCCCAAAAACGGATCCCAAACCAAGCTAAAACAACATTTGATCATGTACTTTTCAACCAAGATTGTCGCCTTCCTTACCCTTGGAGCGATTGCTACCATGCCTACCATGGCCCAGCGTGGCGGCGGTGGAACACGTGGCGGCGGTGGTGGTGGTGGCCACCGTCCCGGTGGCCAACGTCCCGGTGGCCAACGTCCCAACGGTGATGGTAGACCAGGCCATAGTCCCGGGGGGCCATTTGCCAACGCTACCTTTGTCAATATCACTTGCAGCTCGACCGGTGACTTAGATTTAACATGTGATCCTCGTGGCGAATCTGAGGACGGATTCTTTGTCTGCCGAACTATGACCGACAGAGAAGGCGTCGAGCGCAGCAGAGTCGAGTGCATTCCTTCTGACCGATCCATTGAAGGGGCTGACGAATGTGGCTGCTGCGGAGAAGACTGTCCCGTGGCATGTGACACCTGCCCATGCACCACTCGTCGTGGTGACGCTGGAGCCTACGTCTTGAGTGACGATGATGACGAGCCCTTTTGTGCTCCATTGAACGCCGCCATGATGATGGTGTACGATAAAGATGATGTCTCCTGCCTTGCGGATTGCAGTCTTGCAGAGTGATCAACGAAGCATTGAAGCATTCGAGTGCTTTGCTTAGATTAGAATCTTATAGTTGAATCCGTATAACCATTATTATTTAAAACACCGCTCGTATTATCATTTTGAAAAAGTCACAGAACTTAGTTTCCCGGCATCCTACAATCAATTTCAATCCAGTATGGCATCATATAGTCCATTTGAAACCACCCTCCCCAGGACACACTCTCGGAGGATTGACAGAGCTCGTTCGTCACTATTTTAGCACGTGCTATAGGTGTTGATACCTTGACTGGTATCTTGTCAAGCGCGCTATATTCAACTCGACTCTTATTGGTACAAAGGTGTTCGGGTGTGATTTTATCTAGCCTATAATGATAGCTCCTCCCATCCAGCCAGAGGACACTCCGACCATTTTGACCCGGCGCGCCGCAGTTACAGTATATATGGTTGACAGGCACAAAAGACCCCCACGTTAAGCTACATATCCACATTTGAAACGACCGAAGCCAATCTCTTTCAATGAACATAACCATTTTGCACGATCGAATGACACAGACAAACTACTCTCACAAAACGAAATTACAGACAAAACAATACTGAGAATAGCAAACCAAAGATTCCTCACTATGTACTTCTCAAACAAGATTGCAACTTTCGGAGCCCTCGTTGCCATGCCAGCCACCGCCAGGCGGGGAGGTGGCGGATTCCGCGGCGGAGGTGACCGAGATGGTGGCCGCCGTGGTGATAAACTTGGCCGTGGCCCTTTTACCAACGCAACCTATGTTGATATCACATGTGATGCGGACTTCTCCTGTGATCCTCGTGGTCCATCCGAAGAAGGTTTTTTCGTTTGCCGTTCCTATACTTGTAGCGACGGGGAAACGAAAAGTCGAGCCAAGTGCATTCCTTCCGATCGTTCCATTGAAGGTTCCGATGAATGCGGATGCTGTGGAGAGGATTGTCCCGTACCATGCGATACCTGCCCTTGCACCACTCGTCGTGGAACACCTGGAGCATATATCTTGGATGAAGACGATGATGAACCCATTTGCGTTTCTTCAAAGGCGGCCATGATGCTTACTTTCAAAAAGGATGAAGTCTCTTGCCTCACCGACTGCAGCCTCGCTGAGTAAGCGATGGAGGACGAAATAATTACATTGTCTAATCTAGATCAACACCATATCAAACAGCTCAACTCGTTTTGCAATTGTACAACGCACTGCTTTCCTTGAACATGGAAGTAATACAGATCTATTCTGGACCATATTTTATCTAATTATACTCCCGAAGACAAACAATAAATAATACTCCTTATTATAGTATGTGTTTATGAATCGATACACTTGATTCAAGGTTACTGTACAGTGTTATACGGTCCGCTCACGAACAATAAGGGCCTGGATACCGCGACATACCCCTTCTTGCCACTTCATATAGCGACTAAGTTGGAACTTTTCAAAATACGCCACTTTCTATGTATCTCTCCATACTATTTATGGACCTGGAGAGTCGGGCGCAGTGTTATTAATGCCGAATTATCATTTGTCATTGATTATATCATCCTTCTTCATTTTCAATTTGTTGTTTTGCTTCAATCGATCTTCAACCAAAGTGTTATGACATTATGTACACCATGAGACTATTTAGATGATGCTTCCTTGGTCCTTTTTGAGACGCGGGGTATCAATACTGCGAGTGATGGGGTTCTTGGTCAAGATGATGATGGAGGAATTGCTTGAGATGAGAAATTGTTACATGTCGCGCAGCCTACCGCAAAGCAAGGAACCGCGAAGCATTTGGTGAGACGCATTCATCCGAAGCTTGGAACAGCTAAAAGCGCTGCTGTTCCTCCTCTCATTCGCAATCCCATTGAAAGAGCTGGAATGTTGACGGTAGGCAATCCGTTTGCCATGGCAATTTCTTGTACCTATGCAGCTCGTTGCCCTATCTCGACAATTTGACGCCCTATCTCGACCGATTCACTGGGTGGAGAACAATAAATCGCCCTTTCTCGACAGATTGACTGGTAAAGAACAATCCATTTCCCTATCTCGGCAGATTGACTGATTGATTCATTATACATCTCTATAGACTTATCACGGTCAATCGCTATCTGTACGTTGCTCGAAGTGTTTCCCCCAATGTCAACTTGTTTGATGACTCGAGAACCTTCTCATTTGTCAATTGGTCCATTTGGGAGTAAAGGTTTGGCTCGCGCATTGGTTTTGTTTGCAATAATATAGTTTTAGATTCATTAGACATCTATAAACTTTCATCACGGTCAATAGCTTTCGTGCAGTACTTTGCTCGAAATCTTTCCCCAATGATGGTGCATTTTCAGGAAGCTCGTACATCTACAGTATTTTAAAATATATATTCATACACAATGAGACGTTAAAATATCATAAAATATATCTATTTAGAATCATTTTCAATATATTTATTAACGGTAGAGATACTTAGTTCGTGCTATATATATATTTAGTTTTTATGATATTAATATCCTTCCGGCAAATTGAAGAACGTTCGTCTTGAACAGATCGATATGTAATTGTTGTGGAGACCCTCCTCTGTAACATAATTTTGTAGCACCGGTATAGAGCGGCGCTGCAAGAGTTAGTAGACGGTAAATTTGAAGCAACGAATGAATGGTGCCTGACCATCAGCGCCCATTCTTTCGTTTCAATCCCAATTCCAACAACGACTAAACATCGCCTTTAAGTTCAATCTTCAACAACGATAGAGCATCAACAGGTGAGGATTGACGATCCCAGTAGTTTCTGGTCGTAATTCTGGTTCTAATATTGCATCGCTATACTATATCATGGATCATCGTCGATCAAAGATGCTTTCCTTCCTCCCGCACAAAGCTAATTTCATCAAAAATGAAAAGCCACTGCTCTCGCTTCTGTTCTGAATGCAAATTATCAATGTTTAGCATTGACGAGTTTCCCATCGGGAGACTCGACCTGAAGGAGACTTTCCAAATGGGAAAGGGGTTTTGCTCGTCGGTTGGAATCTTCAAATCGATCTCGCTGCTTATTGCAATCGGATTCTTGGCGCATGTCTTGGTCACAGACCGGGCACCTCTCTTTTATCCTGCCTTCTACACAGCGTGGGGGCTGTTTTTTTCGATAGGCTACCTTGCCGGTTCCTTACGACTAACGGCCTCATCTTCCTCGTCGCTTTTCAACGAAACTGACGCCACGAGATTGGTAAAGTTTACTTGGTTGCTCTTCTCCATGTCTTCGGTTTTGGAATGTGTCATCACCTTACTCTATTGGGGGTTCCGATCTTCCAGTATGGGGCCGATTAGTGTGTCAGATGTCACGACACATGGATGCATTGGGGCCGTCGTTTTGCTTCAAGGATTGCTAGTGGATCATATGCCCTTGCGTTTGAAGCATACAGTCGCTACGGTTCTCTTTACATTTTTCTACCTCGTTTGGACGGTCATTCAAAACGTGGTCATCCAGTACAGTCCTTTTGACGATGACGAGTCGGACGATGACGCCATTTACGATGTTTTGAGATGGAGAAAGCATACGATCCGGAGTCTGATAAATGCATTGTCTAGTGTCTTTTTGGCTATCCCATTCTTTACGATATTCATTTGGGCGTTATCTCTTCCGGGAAGAAGGTACTTGGACCAGCCAGACGAGGAATCCGCTATGGAAGAAACGGAGCACTGCGATGGGACCGATAGCGAGGTTGATCCTGAATTTGTGGAAATGCTAGATTATTTGCGAGAACATCAGCCTGTGCGATCATCACAAATTCGTCATCCGTTTGCCGACGAATTTCCGCACATATAGAATAAGCGGGCTCTTCAGATCGTCGGTCGGAAACCATTACTTTCAAAATTCCAAACAGTTCGATGAGAGAGTTACTGATCCGGAATCGGATCATTTCTTTGAGTGTTGCGTTTGTGGTGGTCCCACTCTCTGCGGTACTCCCAACATGGAAGAATTCGATCATGTCGACACGGGCAATGACTGCTCCTAAGAGTTCTTGTAGACTACAAGTTGCTTTTATACATCTAAAGAGCTTGTGCCGGAAGGAAATAGCAGTCTATGCATTCGAAATCTACATTGCTATACACATCGTGATAGATACTTACAAACTTATTAGGTTCAATCGCTTCTCGAACTTGGCTCGAAGCCTTTCCTCCAACGTCAACGCTTGTACCGGTACTACCGGTGCATTTTGTGCAGCACACTGTGTAGAAGGGTTTGGCTTGTGCAACACTACCTGTGTTGGCTTTGGTCTATCTAGATCATCTGCTGGGTGGGCTTGGATAGTATTGTTGCACCCGGAAGACTCGAATCCTGCATTGGTAGTACTAGACTTCAGAATGTTACTAGTTTCACGTGCAGAACCCTTTGGGTGTCGTCTTGCTGTAAATGGTTGGCTATCAGTGTCCAAACAAGTTTTTCGCATCCGAAAATTTGGGATCCGATGATTATCCGGTTCGGCTGATAGGTCTGTTTCAATACGCTCTTGATGAGTTTGCTTTAGCTTCTTTGTTGCCGGTTGGGTATCCCGGCATTGTACTTTTGTTGCCGCTTTCCTTTTCCCTATAACAGTAGTTTCTACTACTGCGCGAGCAAGGACATGTTGTTGGTTCTCTGATGATCTCTCGGCCGTTGGTTGACGAGCAATATCTGACGGGAGTTCCACATTCTCATGGTCAGGAAGCTGTTGCGACAAATCTTTGTAAATTTTCGTGAAGAAAATGTTGTTCTCGGCATCTTCTTGAAAACGTCTCTCTGTTTTAGCATTGGGCGTCCAAGGAAATCCAAGATTGTGAAGCTCGACAATACGTTCTGGTGTCAGATTCCCACTCGTCTCCTCCCCTTTCTTCAGCTTTCTAAATGTTCTACGGACTCCAGTTACCCACTTTCCAAAACTTTCATTTTCCGGGATTCTAGCCGGTACTACATTACAGTGACCGTGATGTTGCCTGAAATCTCGCAAGTCTTGCAGTCTTCGTCGCCAGCTTGATGATATCTTGGCCGTTGGCTGACGAGAAATATCTGATAGGAGTTTCAGATTCTCTTGATTATGAAGTCGACAAATCTTCGTGATGAAAATGTTGTTCTCTTTAGACTCTTGAAATCCCTTCACTGTTTCAATATTTGCCGTCCAAGGAAATCCAAGCTTGTGAAGCTCGATAATGCGCTTTCGTGTCAATGCTGTCGCTTCCCCTTTCTTGAACCTTCTAAACAGCCTACGGACTGTCCCTATCCAGTTTCCAAAGCTCACATTTTCTGGAAATGTCCTCGGTACATTACAATGACCGTATTTTTGTTTGAAATCTCGCAAGTCTTGTAGTCGTCGTCGCCATCTTTCTTCGTGGGAGTCATGAGTTTCTTTGCGAGATGATTTCTTGGCCGTTGGTTGACGAGTATCATCATGACTGTCATCATTGTCAGTGGATTCGTTAACGTTAATTTCTTGGGCAGTAGTAGTAGTAGTGACTATTGGAGCAGCAGCGGGCTCCTTGGATGCAATATGTTGGTGGACATATTCATGTCGTCGCCCCTTGCTTTGCCAGGTGAAACCAAGTCTAGTAAGCTCCTCCACACGCTCCTGTGTCAACGAAAGTGGGGGGCTGAATGCTAGATGCGTTCTCAGGATATACCATTCTCGCAGTCGTCTAATCCACGAATGCAATGTAGAGTATTCACCTTCGGAGGGTACATTGAAATCACCATGAATTCGTTTATATTCAATTAGTTCCATGGCTCGCTCATCCCAAGTTTTATTTGGAGATATTGACATTATCTGCGTCGATAAATTAGTCAGTTGATCGTTGTCAATCGTTGGAATAAGCTCGATAGTTCTTTGTATCTAGATACTTACTCAGGCCGTCAAACTTGCCTCTGGGTAATAGGGAAGAGGCTTGAAAACGTTTTCCTGGTTGAGTTCAATTCGAATGGAAGCCAGTGGCCAATGATGACTGCAGTCGTAATGTACTTGTAGCCTTTTTCATGCATTTATTTTGTGTTATATGATGCGATAAAATATAAAAAAGTTTCTGAAAATTGCTGGGCCTGTCCTTCGTACGTCCACATAAAACACTGGTAAAACCATTACTGCAACAATTCTCAAAAGTTCGCTGACGTGTATCCAAAATCCGAGTCAGAACGCAAATCTGCAAATTATATTTATTTGATCCGTCAACGTCGTTATTATAGTACGTTGATACTGTATATTAATTCTGTGGCATCATCATAGTCATTGCATTCATTGGAAGAAAACCTTGAGCAAATAAAAGCACCATAGTCCGAAAGGAAAGCTATTGATCTTCAATAAATCTACAATGACTGAAGTGAGTGCTGTTGTTGTGCTATTCTTCTTCTTGGCACTGCTGGCAACAACCGCCACCACGACCAATGCCTTTTCCAGTACCAATAAGGCAACTACTGCCAGGTCCACACTGCAATCAAGATCGACGTGTTCTTCTTCTTCTTCAAAATCCTCCAGCACACGCCTACAATGGTTCAACAAGGACGCTAAAGAAGACGGTAGCCAAGAAGAAGAAGAACCAAAAGAGGACGAAGAAGAAACTTCTGGCGGTGGATTTAGTTTCTTCAAGGACTTTAAAGGTATGATGGAGAACTTTGACGACGTGGTCGATGACTTTGTGTACAAGCGCATGGGTGCTGGTGAACAATGGTATGGAAAACGCAAATACAACCCCTCTGGACGAGTTGATGGAGAGTACAATGGCATGGGTAGATCCGATCAATTCCGCATTGAATTGGCCCGAGTCCAAAAGGAAGAAATGGAAAAGCGCCGTCAGCGACGATTGGCAGAAGAGGAAGAAGAACGTCGGCAGAGGCAAATGAAGTAAGAGACGAATCGCGTGACGACCTTGGGACCTGATGCCGACTATCAGCCCTGAAGAACCCAACTACATGAATCCTGAATATCAAAAAATTGAAAGCGACGGGTTTTGTATCATGGATGCACGCTGGACCCCAACAATCGATGTGACATCCAATACAATTGTTTTCGGCACGTTTGGAGTGTCTCCGTATATTCATTCCATCATTGTATGGCTTCTCCTCTTCTTCGTTGGCCTGATACTAGACTGTTTCAAGTTTTTTTTCAAAATAGACCTCCTCGTACCATTTTGACTACATATGTTGTTGTGTGTACCAGACGCCTGATAGTGTACCTGGTATGCAATAAACTTGGATCCTGTCATGAAATTCTGTCCAGCTCACCTGTGACTTCTTGACCAAATAGATCACTACTATACTAGCTAGAAATTTGAAAAATGAGAGAGGTCTCCTTTCTATCTCCGCTGTTGATGGTTTGTGTCTAAACAGTATAAATGCCGCCGAGATGAGGGTTCTTTCCCAACCAAACCGAACCCTTTGCGTCTTCCGATCAAATCAAGGGAATGGCTCGACCATATCGGAACACCATTGTGGCTAGCTATAGGTACAATTCAGTGTAGGTCGAGAGCAGAGATTGGTAGAAGCAGAAGTATTTGTAATAATAGCTACATCTTATGTAGATGTTAATGCATAGTTGTTCATATATGAATATGTATACAAAATGGAAGGTGGAGACCCCGATCAGCTGATGATGGTGATGATGATCTATTGAGGTCAATGCAGACTTCACGGAGCTGCAGCAACAGTGGTTAGTTCCATATCAGCATCCTCGTCTTGTTCGTACTTCTTGCCCCATTCGACCTTGGCCCACGCCCGTTCGTAAGCAAACATGAGGCCCGTCTTGCAAAGAGCATCCGATCCAGCAATCTTACTGGCAATGGACAAATCCTTGGTGATGAAAATAGCCATAGTCAATGAATTGGCAATGGCAAAGAGCCTCCACACCAATGCCTTGACGAGTGATCGCGAGGCGGCATCCGAACCAGATTCGCGTCCGGCTTGACTGTTATTCATCAAACGTTCTCCAATAAACATGGTGGCCATTTTGGAACCAAAATCCGAACCCACAATGGAGAGCGCCGATGCCACGGATCCTGAAAATTGGAGGGAGGTGCAAAAGGTAATGCTGCCGGCAATGATCCGCCACATGAATGCCTTGGCAGCCGATCTGAGAGCCGTTTCCGAAAAGGAAGCCGCAGTTGTTGTTGTAGTTGTTGTTGTGGCAGCAATGCCATTTTGCAAGTAGTCCTCCTTGCGCATGCGAATCTTGGACAATTCCGCATTCAATGCTTTGACATCATTGGCCGTTCGGGAGTGTTCCTTCCTGACAATGGTTTCCTTGCGATCTAGGTACTGCAAGATTTTGTCCTGAACCACACGAGAACGCGGAATCCGACGAGCATTGTCGGTGTTTGTGCTGTAACCACCCACCGTACTGGCAAAGAGTGGTGACTGCACGGATCTCGATGATGATGACGATGATGATGGCGAAGAGGAGAATGCCAAGGCGTTAGTCGCCAAGATCAATACAAGGAGCAGCATGGTGAGCTTGCTGTTCTTGAGTGGAGACATTCTTGTTGTGTTGTGTGTTACAATTACAGTGTCTGTGTGTGTGTGTATTTTGTGCTCTAGTAATATCTGGTAAAAAAAAAGGATGTGGTGAGAAGTCGATTTTGTGTTATGTAGTCCACCACGTGGGTAGCGCATTGCCGAGCTCCGCGTACATTCTCCAGAATTTTGAAAGTTGCATCCGAGAGTTGGACCTCTTGGTCAATTTAAAATGACGGTCCATACTACTTCGTTTGCCCGAGAATTGAGAATAGGCCTTTACGTTTTCTCCGAAGAAAAGGCCGACGGAAAGACTGAAACGGGAGACGGAAGGACTGACGATCGAGTGAGTCAGTTACCTCGTTGGATACGCCTTCCTTACTTCTAACTCTCTTCTAGTACGTACTGTCGCATTTTGGATATTTGAAATTCGAAAATTTTCTTTGGAGAAGATTCATGCATTCGAAGATGTCGGTGAGTGAGTCAGTCGGACGAGGCACTTTCAATACGGTCGAAGAAATCGTTAGACGGTCCACTTTATTATTTCAGCCAACAATGATGGAGAGGAAGAATGGATGGGAAATCGGCTCTGGTAACAGAACAGTATTGATCAGACGACAGCTGACGCAACGAAGAAAATGACCATATTATTGACAGAAAATACATTGGAAATTCCGAAAAAATAGACGGAACAACAACATCGTCCTCATGGTGTAGATCCTCATGGAAGTTTGGATATGAAATGGTGACTAATAAAGCGAAGCTGCTTCGCTCGGAGCAGCCCGAAGAACGAAGATAGTGACGGAAGGTCGTGTGATGGAAACTGGTGATACGTGCAATGACGGGGGAAGATAACAAGAACAACTCAAGTCGGGTATGGATTGCGAAGTTCGTCTGCTTAGCTTGCCTCTTCTACTACAAGCAGATGGTCGAAGCAGAGATCGGAGAGGATTGAGGAGGAAGTGTGTGCAGTGGTAGTAGGGAGTAGTAGCGGCATTGGGACGATTTTAGCCCATGCTGCTGGCCTGCAGCACTTTGATATCTTTTACCTTTCCTCTTTTACCTTTCCTCCTGCTGAGCGAGTAGGTTCAAAAGAGCTATGAATTCGAAATAGACGAGCGAAGCGAACTTACGCCTAGTGGCATGGACACGAAAATCAGACCCATTTCACTCTCCTCGTGACACTGATATATATCATATAAATTTCCTGTTTGGAGTCCAAGAGATCATCTTTCGTTCGTGTGCAGTAGAGAGAAGTGGCGTGCGTGGTAGCTGGTACCGGTAGCATAGGAGTGCGACCTACCGCCCGTAGGTCGTATCGTTCAGAAGAGCCATACCGTCTTATTTTGCGAAGTGGTTCGCCCTTACGGTCGAGAGGGTCGACTATAGAGCGAAGCGGTTCGTCTTTTTTTGTTTCCAAAAATGGTACCTGGTACGATGAGGTACGAGGTACGAGTACTCGTGCAAATGATACAGGTACTATAGAGCATTCAAGATTACTGTGACCCTATCATTTTGTCGTATCATGTGTGACAGTTCGTGAAGCTGTTCGAACCTGTTGATCCTTGTTCCAACCGAAGCTTCCAAGGAAATCGACCGGATCATCGATCACGACTCTTGACGTGAGTATGAAAGGGTCGAAGACATGGACGGAAGATGGTCGCTTGTGTTTGCGCTGACATCTGACCATGGCACAATCTGGTATGAATTGGCTCATCAAGCGAAGCTGCTTCGCTCTGCCTAGCGGTACTTCCGGCATTGCATACAAGCAAGTTTCGCTCCATGATGACTACTAGCTGGTCAGAACAGATGGAAGTCCGGTGGAAAAGATCGACAAAATAGACGGAAGATTGTTTGCTATGATGACGGAAGACAACAAAGACTGATCATGCGAAGCTGCTTCGCTCGAAGCACCAGATGGTCAGCACAGATGAAGAAAAAATGAAAATTCAAGACCATGGACAACCAAACAACAATGCTGGAAGCTTGTGCGATGACTACAAAGGAACTAATTCAAGAGTAGCTACAGTAGTAGTAGCGTCATTGAAACCATTCTGAGCCCATGCACTTTGATATCTTCCCACCAACAACTACCATGGTACTGTACTGCACTGTACTGTACTGTACATCCCATGTACCTATTTTCTCTTCTTTCGCCCCTTAAATTACTTGTTCCACGCGGTCCTTATGACCCCGATCCGCGAATTCCCAACCCAAAATGTGGCAGGAATTTGGAATTCTGGTGACAAAGTAAAAATTTCAAAAAGCAGCTATGGACCTAGAACCTTTTCAGGTCGCTAGAGAATAGTTTGCCCATTCCTTGTAAAAAATTCCAAGTTGCTAGGAGGTCGTAGAGGGGCTTCACTACAGAAAACAACATTTGTGTAACGGCTAAAAAAGAAACCGTTATCAAGTCGATTGAGTCAATTAGTAAGTCGATTGAGTCAATTCCGATTTTGACTCGTGTGATTACCAAAACGAAAAACAAGAGGTAAGAGGGCGATCTCCTACCATACGACCTTGTTGCGATTACATTTTTAGATAAATTTCCCGGCGATATTATAAATATATACCTAAACTAGACCTCTGCATACTCTAAATTGCGAAAGTGGCTAGATTCGATCACAGGGAAGGAAATTCGACCAAGTCAAAGAGAAACCTTAGGAAAGAGAGAAAAAAATAAGCTAGCCTAGAATCTATTTACCGGCGCAGCACTCCAAAACACCGCCCAAAGTCGATACTAGTTGGTATTTGGACAACTTTGAACTTAGTGCCATGGTGTCTGGGTACTGACTCGGCGACTGAGAAGGATTCCTGACACCAAGTTTCATAAACCTGGATTGACCACTGTAGCAGGGTGATTGCCATTGAATCGCTTGCACGTAGAAATCACCCATTCCAAGCCCCCCAATCTCATCATACATACCCATGGACGACAACTGTATGTTGGAATGAAGAATTCTGAGGAAATTCGGTCCACACCAATACCATTTCCCATTTTGGACCGAATTTCACTGAAAACTCTTCCCATTTTTGTTAGATCATTCTTGATCTAGGCCGAAAAAATGTAAAGAAACCAGAAAATAGAAACAATAGGTATCCAAGGGACCTTCTGGTGTATTGTTGAATGTATAGTTGTCTCCAGGGCGGCCACACCGACCCTCATGATGACAGGTGACACGACAGCAGCAAACATTCGGATTCAAAAATCTCAGCCAATATTCCATAGAAAAAGCAACCGAATGGATCTCCGAGTAGGTATGGTCACTGCGAAGCTTTCCAGCACATGTTGCATATGAGGCCTTGCCCTCTTGACCTTCTGCTGACCAGATTAAGCAACCCAACAGAACATGTTTGGCGAATTTTGGTAGATTGTAGTGTAATGGAGGCGAAAGGAATAGTGAATCGCCGCTCCAGCCATAGTCCATCTATCAAACATGCTTGCCATAACATGTTATTCAGTTTTTACTTCTCTGGGCGCCCACACCGGCTACCCATTGTGATGGACGAATTCCCAACTCAATATTGTCGTGTGAAAATCGTCCTGTAGGAGCCCAGATACCGCACATCAAATGATACCACCGTCTTTCCTATAACATAATAAGCAACTTCCGAAGAAAATTTGACATCTTTACTGCCTTGCGACTGCGTGGGGTCCCAAATCCATGCAAAAACCGAATTTCAGACCTCGTTTATGTGTCTTTTGCAGTCATTTCAGAGGTGAAAGGAACAAACTCGTCCATTTCACCTCATACAAACAAGATAGATACGGTCACGACAAAGGCCGCTTCCAAAATGCAAGAGTTTTCCTCCCGAGGGTGGTGATTTCCTCGGCCTGAAGGCATACCATTGTTGGTGGAAAGAAGAATTGATGTGATTGAAGACGATCTCAACTGAAGGGCGCATAGAGGTGCGCGAAGAGTTAGACGTCTGATTACGTACGGAAAATACTGGTTCGCGCGCAAATTCTTGCTAAAGTACCAGGCGCCTCGTTGAATTTTTGCGTGGAACCAAAATGGAACCCAAAAACATCCGAGATTTCTGTTTTTTCCAAAACCACATCAAATTCACGTTGCTTGAAAGCAGAAGCAGAATGGGATTTTAATCTTGCTACTGCACTGCTTAGCCTACAAAAAGGAATGTAATTCATTGGATCTATTACCAAGCCTACGCAACGTTGCCTACATATTCTTCCAATTCATCCCAGTCTCTACTCACCGGCACACAAGCACCGTCTTCGCCGTCCTCGTCAACATCATCTTCAAAAGATTCAATTTCTTTCATGAAGTCCATCGCATACAACACCTGTTCTTGGTTCAGTTCTACGCGATCCGTCCGGTTGCCTTCGAAGTAAACCTCGCCATCAAACTCGACAATATAGTTCGCAGTGTTGACGGTTTTGCCATCTTCTTTCACGAGGTTAACATCCACCACTCGACCAACAGCCGGCTTGTTGTCATCAACTGCCACAGCAACTCGGATACAAAGGTAGCTCTCCAACATAACAATCAGCTGATGTTCGACCTCTTCCGCCTCCCTCTTTTCATTCTCTCTTCCACGGATCAAATCCTCAAAATCTCTGCTCTGAGCTTCAATGATTCAATGAAAAATTCGGCAGGAAGCTCCACGTCTTTGCCATTTGTCTGGATCAATAATTTCAGAGCCTCCGCCTCTGATTCTTCTCTGATACATTGGACCGTTTTGGCATTCTCCACCTTCATTTCGCTCTTGATTGCCGTCAATTCAGCTTGGAGTTTTTCGTCAGCTTCGACTTGAGCGTCTTCTGCTGTGGTCTGTTGGATTTTCCCGACGGTGTCATCGTAGGTTGTCCTTTTTGGGCGGCCGCTTTTGTGTGGTGTGACAGTAGGCATGCAGTATTCGAGGCCGTTGATTGATTTCTTCCTGATTCTTGTAGATGTAGCAACAGTGTGGGCTTGGCATTGTTTGTCGTTTGGCAAATCTGGCCGAGGAGGAGCTTTACAACGTTTACACGAGTCACAGGCCGTACACCACTGCTTTCCACTTGCATGGGTACAAAGGTACACTCTTTTCTTCTTGTGATGGGACCGTGGAGGTGTCTCCTTGGCGTTCCTCTTTCCACGTCGCGTTGCCATCGTGAATGATGATGACGAGTCATGAATTTCATCCTCCCTCAGTCAAAAATTGGCGCGAATTAGTTTCAAGCATAGGGCTGATATCCTCAGCCCAATGCGCTTCTATCTGTCCAATCGGCGTCGTTATGCGACGTCTTCTCAAAATGACCATTTTGGATCTCTATGGTGCTATTTTTTTGGAAAATGCCAAAATTTGGGTGGAAAGGGTGGGAAATTCGCGGATCGGGGTCTTATGCCGCCTTCCTTGTTTGCGCAAGTGTGGGATCCAATGATAGTGAGAAATGGAAATGAGCATGTGGTATTTTAAAATCAGATAATGATCTGAGACATTACTGTAGGGAGCACGGCAAATGCCTTGGTATTTATTGCAAATCGGCTTCTTGTCGCTAGTTTCTTTTCGAGCGAAGCTGTTCGCTTTCCATTGATGATATTGCATGTGCGAAGCAGGGCTTTGTAATCAGAAACCTGAAACAGTTTCAACTACTCGTAAATGGACAGAAGTTCAAAGTACCGGTACCGGTATGTGAAGAGTAGCAACATCGAGATGGACGGGAAGCAGGTGGAAAGCTCGATGAAATCGACGGAAGATTCGCTTGGAAAGAGGGGTAATCGAAAATTGTGTATCATGATGAAGGTAATGGATTTGGATTGGTGGGCGAAGGGCTTCGCTCTTCTTTGTTTGGCGGAATGACGGCAGCATGTTATTGAAAAGTATCGACGAAATGAACAGAAGTAGGGTATGTCTTTGACGATAGAGAACACAGAAGGTAGAATTCGGATTGAATTCGAATTGAGCGTAATAAGGTAACGGGTTGGGCATGTGCTGTACTAGGCAGTAGGTCGTTATCTATTAGCAGCTAGGAGTATTTTGGTGCAACCTTTCATTTTGCTCGTTTTTGACCCGTGCTCCAGCGCTCGTTACTCTACCAAGTGCCTTTATTCGGTCTTTGCCAGTTGATTTCTTGATTCTAGAGTGAGTGAATCAGTTGCTGTCAGAGATACCGGTCGGGTTTGGTTAATGATTTCTTTCCTGTTCAACGAGCGCTGGAATGAATGGTCCCACAAGCGAAAATAAGAAACATAGAAATAATGAGAAGGATATCGGAAGAAATCAGGAAGAGAGGAGACGGGAAATGGGGAGCTTTATTTAGGAAATGGTGACGGGAGCAGCTGCCAATAAAAGCTTCGTTTTTCTTAACGAGACATACGCGTGGACCCTTTCGGATCAAATTCCTGAACTGTTGAAGGAATTTTTCCAGCGGAGCAAAATCTTGTATGCGGGGTTTATCTGGTCCCGCGCTTGCAGTATAAAATACGATAGGTTTGTATACTTCATTTCTTTTACACCTAACAATATAACACTCGCTCCAAATGACAGCACAATACCACACATTCAGCCTCTCTCCTACCTCAGAACCAATTATCTACTCGCAAACAATGTCAAGCCAGACGCGTCACGAGGATGATCCACTTTGCAAGAGCAACGACCGGCAAGGGTTGTACGACGACACTAACAACAGCAGCAGTCTCGAGAACAACTCGGCTCTATTTTCTTTCTTCCCCACAGCACCATTTGAGCTATCTGCACGCGACGCCGTTGCCATGTCAGTGGCTACCATATACGAGCCGACTCCTTTCCGCGATGGCACTTACCTTGAATCTTTGAAGGAAGAGTCAAGTGCAGTGTTTGTGCCAAGACAAAGTACGAGTGCCAGTAGCACAAAGACTATTCCGCCTTTTGCACAGATCGATTGCCGTCAGCAATCGGATTACAACCCACTACAAGATGATCAACTCTCCGATTACTTGGAAGAGGAAGACGACTCGCCCTACGCCGCTGCTCCTACTACACGGACGTCGGCTCCCAAGATTTCCACTTACAATCGACACCAAGACAACCGTTGGGTTGAGCACTACCAAGCGCTTCTCCGTTACAAAAGTAAACACGGAAACTGTCATGTTCCACAGAACTACCAGGAGGATCCCGGACTCGCTCGATGGGCAAGGCGACAGCGACACCAATACAAACTCAAACGCCAGAATCTAAAGTCATCTATGTCCACCGAGCGTCAGGTCATGCTGGAACAAGCCGGCTTTGTCGCAGACCCCCAGATGGACAGCTGGGAGATTCGTCGCCAAGACCTTGAAGAATACAAACGAAAGTATGGGGATTGCAACGTCCCAGCTCGGTACACCGAGAACCCCGCATTGGCCACTTGGGTCAAGCGCCAACGTCGTGCTTACAAGCGATTCCAAAGTGGAAAGCCGGGTTCGAGACTGTGTAAGGAGCGCTTTGTGATATTGAGCAGGATGGAGTTTGTGTGGAAACGACGAAATGAAAACACCACAACTGCAAAGAAAAGCGCATTCTCTACCAGCAGAAACACAACTACCTTCTGAATTTTGATGGATTGGAGACTCGTCCTCATTCCTCCTTGTCTTCAAAGACACCCCAGTTTTGTTCCACCTCCAAAGCTCGCATCGGACGTGCTAATTGTATTTAAAATTTTGCATACCTAGGTATATTATATCAGTTTTCTTTTTGCTAACTCATACCTCATTGTCTCAACTCAAAAAAATCAAAATATGCGCGACCCATACCAGGTACCTTCGGTGCCTACCTGGTAAGCACTCTCAAGATGCGGCGAGCTTTTTCCAGTACCTTCTGATAGTATACCGCGGTATACAATATTGGCCGGGTTCGCGATCGTGAGCCACAAGAGATATATAATCCTTTTCTCGTACCGGTACTGTACCGGTAGGTGTATGAGAACACCAAGAAAAATAACACCGACCATAACGATATTTGATCAGAAAGAGTGTACCGGTGCAAGAGCATCGAGGTTTGTGAAGTCGACTCTGAAATGGTTCCAATAAGTTGATCATTGCCCAATACGATGCTTTTGAGCGTCGTCAATCCATTGATAGACTTGGGGTATATGCTGGGCTAGGTATGATATGTCTGAGAACAACTTGGCGTCACAGCAGTGCGGATTGAGAAAGCATGCACGTGCAAGAACTTGCAAAGATTGAACAGAGTCAGCTTACGGTCAATTCAGCTATCTCCAACAATCGAATGGTGCCCTCGAGATTGACGCATTATCCCAAAGTGAAGTGCTTCATGGTGTTGGGTATAGCTGACCGATACATGATGAGATGTTGTTTGGGACAATTGTTTCATTTGTACAAGTGGCGAAGAATGATCATTTTCATAGAGGACAAGTTTCGTGAGCTCCGTCAGTTCACAAAGACTGTCCGGAATGGAGCCGGTAATCAAGTTGGATCCAGTGAATTTAAAATCGGTAAATATGAGCGAAAAGGTGAAAAAGAAGTTGGTGAGGATCCTGCTGTACGAGACCGATTCAATGACACCAATCCCAAACAAAGCACCAGCACTTATTCCACCATCAATCAAGACGAGACATACAACTGCATAGCATATCTTGCAAGCACCACGACTTTTTGCCTTGTCTAAAGAGGAGGAGACGACTGACTGCGTCCGCTTGTTGGGTTGCCATTTTCATTGCATGTCGACTTCTCGCTCCTCCATTCGAGATCGGAAGCGTTCCTCTTCATTTGCTTGATCTACAATCTTGGGAACAAAAGAATGTTCCGCTTCACTGTCAATTCCCTCGGTTGAAAGATGATGGTCCTGTTCGCTTCGGGAGGACGAAGGACTTCTGCTACTGGATTTGGGACAAGAAGTTGCCTCTGCATCTAGAGCTGTGGCAGGTTTGCTGGGACGATGCTTACTCTTGGACTCGTGATGGGGTTTTAAAGAGCGATCCCTACTGGCCGCCCCGTTTGAGCCAATCTCATCACCATCCCCTTGAGTTTCCGATACGGCGCTTGGTTTGGAAGAACAAGTACTACACTGCTTCGGACCATTTCATTTGAGACTTTTTGTCTCTTTCAGTGGAGGCTACAGCTCCTGGCTAAACTGTACGGGTTTTGGAATTGCGGCTGCGTCTAGTGGCGTCGTGATCCTCTCGTTCGTGTCTTGTTGCTGGACTTCTATGATGGCGTCCAGGACACCTATCTGAAACTCTGTTGTGCCGTCCAGGAGAAATTGGGCCCTTATTTTTTGGTTCATTGTCTTCTTTTGACTTTCGACCTCGACACAGCCTCCTACTGTCTTGTGTCCTTGTCACTGTCAGGAGCATCGGCCTCTACTATCCATAGTGCTCTTATTGGTTGCTAATGTAGTGGCGATTTTTTAGTTTTGCTCAAACGCTATGAAATTGCACGTCCACTGCATTCTTCGATCTTCGCCACTGTCCCTCCCATTTCCTTTCTCCTACTTATAATATAAAAATGTTTCCTCGCCTTCATTTAAAAAACTAGTGTGTGGATACCGCGGTACCGGTAGAAAATTCAGTCGTTTCTTGAAAGAGGAACAGAAATAGTTTTACTAACAATATCTGTCGTTCGCTAATTTGTACCGGTAAAAGGGATCGCGCCAAAATGGCACATTCGGGAGAAGGCAAGACGGCGTATCTTCCTCAGGTTGCTGCCGCGCCGAGCCGAACTCGAACATCATCATCATCATCATCATCAGCGTCATCAAAACAGAATCTGGTACTCTCTGAAGGACTCTTTGGTAATCCGCAACTCTTCGATAAGTACCGAGAGGTGATAGAGACAGAGATCCTATTCGAAAGGCGGTAAGAGCTCTTGAGTGTTGACATTGTTGCACTCAATCCAAAGGCTATAACACGACTAACACTCCACCTTCGCCTCAAAACCTGAAACCACAATTGTTCCTGCAGAGAGCATTGTCCCATCAATATCATAAGCAACATTCGCCTCCTAGTTCGACCTTGTGTGCGTGATTATGCCCAAACAATATGATAATGGCTGGGCAAGCCACATCAAAGAACTCAAGAAATTTAAAGAAAAGTTTGGTCATTGCAATGTGCGGCGCACCCAAAAAGACTACATTCGATTGTCCTATTGGATTCGAAGAGTTCGAGGACTCTACAAACTTCGTCGAGCTGGGAAAAGGACAAGCTTGACAGATGAGCGCGTAAAGGAGCTTGACGACCTCGGCTTTGGTTGGGAAGGATGGAGTGCCAATCGTGACGATGTCTTTCAAACACGAATCAAAGAAATGAAAGAGTTTCGAAAGCGCCATGGCCATTGCAATCTCCCCTGTCCCTACGCCCATAATCCCACTTTGAAATCTTGGACCAATGGCATGCGGCAAAAGTACCGACAATACCAGGCCGGTGAGAAAACCACCCTGACGCCAGAACAAATTGCCGAACTCGAATCGATTGGGTTCGATTGGAACGTGGCATCGACCTCCTCCCGGCGAGGTGCTAAAGTGCAGCCAAGTCACGAATCTGTGATTTCCAACGACCAAGGATCGTCCCAGCCATACGAAACACAAAGTTATTACCAAGAACATGTTTCCGTTCCAATGAACGGTGGCAATTCTCCTTCAACGCCTGCTGGACCATTCTCGGGCTTGGAAAGTTTGGCTGAAATTTGCCGCGTCGTTTCCAAAGAGGAAGAACATAGCATTCATAGCTCATCCCAAGCCAATACGCCAAACAAGAAACAAAGGCGCAAATTCAAGGAAGGATGTGGCCACTGGACGGATGCTGAACACGAAGCATTTTTGGAAGCCCTTGACAAATTCGGTAGGAAATGGACCAAGATTGCCAGCACGATACCCACTCGATCCACCTCTCAAGTTCGTTCCCATGCCCAAAAGTATTTTGATAAATTGAAGCGAGGCCACCAAGACGTCAGCGACGGAGACTTTGGTGCGTTGGTGGAATCCATCGAATCGGGTAGTTACAATTTCAGTCAGTCAAGTGCGAGATGAATGAATCTAGCAATCAAGATTCCAAAATAGATGGGACTATTTGCAATGGTCCCCATAGAAGTATTATAGCAATTCTATGCAAAGATAGTATCGTAATACGAATCAAGTAAAGGCAATTTCTCTAATACGAATCAAGTTGGTATGTACCGGTAGCATACAAAAAAAAACATACCAAAGCTATTGACTGCTCCATTTTATGTGTCTGCTGCCACAATGTCCAACTCTTGCGTCGGAACAGTCTCGTAGATGCAATCAATGAAATCGTCTTCATCCAAAATCTCGGAACAAGCATCTTCTGCTTCCACTTCCTCAAGCAGACGACGATGAAAGTTGCCTCGAGGATTGTCGAGAAGGATGCAGGTTTTCGGGAATTGTGGCTCAGCCAAATTGTGGAAGAGCATTCCTTCCGTTGGCAAGACTTGCCATTCGCTTCCAAACTCGAAAAAGGCATGCATTTCAGTAGATCCGTCACGGGCCAAGGTCTTGCCAGTGGTAAAGTCTCCCAACATTCCAACAGATTTGCCAAAGGACTCATAGGTACCGTTCTGTATATCCACTCGGACGAACCCTTTCCAAGTGGATAAGACGATCTTCTGACTAGGATAGACCGAATCCAAGTCAACAATAAAATTGCGTCTCGTGCGGTATCGGATTTGATTCTTGACGGGGAAACCACCAAGAGTCTTCAAGGGACCCTGGTATACTCCATTGATCCAGTAGCGATTTCCCTCGCCCCCTTGATTGGGTTCGATGGTGCCTTCAATCTCGAGTGTATCATTTCCAATCTGAATGGCAGCCGCACGGTTGAAACTCCAGAAACGAACATTCTTCGTTCTAGTTTGAACTTGCAAACCTCGGCCATTGGCAAAGTTATCATCCTTGATGAACAGCATATCGCATTGCCCATGATGCTGGTAGCGGTCGCCCTTCCATGTCTTGTCTATGAAGTTCGGTGCGCAAGTGTCGTATTAGCATGTAGGACGCAAGGAGTATCGCAGGACTACATGTCAAGCGCGAGTACTCACAATGTAAATCTCCTTGGCTGCCGACACTTGTAGCTGAAATTGGAATCTGGTAGACTTTCACATGGCCAATACCACGAGCGAACGATTCTCCAATGGCAAAAGTATTGCCATCATCGGAAAGGGCAACAGACCATCCAAGATGCTGATAGTCGTCACTCCCATCAAAGGCTTGTCCAATCTGAGTCCAGGCAGAACCGCTCCATTTGAAAATGACGGCCCGGCCAGAGGCAACAGTACGAGGGTTTGACGCATGAGTAGGACCCCCGACTGCCAACATATTCCCCGGGCTGGAAAGTGATATGGAGTATCCAAATTGACCAGAATCTTGGTTCCCTTTAGACTCTGTGAAGATGTCCTGCCCAATTTGAGCCCAGCGTTCATGCTCAAAATGGAAGACACGGGCACGTCCAGCATATTGGCCCTTGGTAGGATCTCCTGGTTCTCCGAGTGCAAATGTCTTTCCATCACTGGAGAGAGAAAGATAGTTCACTGTGTAGGAATCGGATGTCATGGCTGCTTGGAAGTCGGATCCCATTTGGACCCAGAGGTTATCAGTCAATTCATAAACACCGACATTTGCCGATTCGTTGACGGCGTTGTACCCTCCGGTTGCAAGTATTTGTCCATCGGCGGAAAGAGCGAGGGACCAACCATATTGATCGTGATCGTGCTTTCCTTCAATTGGCTGGCCCAATGGACGCCAATCGTATCCATTCCATGAGAAGGCACGAACTTGACCATTGCGATGCAAAGTGCTTACACCAGGTGCACCAACCGCTAGCACATTTCCCGCGCTAGAAAGCGAGACCAATTGACGAGTCGGCACCTCGCCGCCATCGATTCGAATCGATTCACCCATTTGGAACCAAGTGTCATCATTCAAATTGAAAACTCGGACACAACCAAGAAAGTCGTTGGAGGCTGGTTCTCCAATGGCAACTCGTCTTCCGTCGCCGGAAAGAGATACCGACTCTACAGTTGACATGGGATCCCCTTCTATCCGGTTGCCAACCCGATTCCAAGCGGTTCCGTTCCAGCCAAGGACGTCCACGTGACCAAACTTGGCGTTGGCTTTGAACTGAGTGGCAGCTGCGACTGTATGCCCGTCGCTGGACAAGGAGAGGGACCATCCAACGTTGCCAGCTGCAACGCCATCACCTCCCTGGCCTAGTGAATGCCAAATCTCCTTGCTCTTGAGCTTCCTCTTTGTAGAGCGAGAGCCCCTTCTACGATCCACAGGAGTGGAAGGTTTGGCCACTGCAATCTTGTTTCGTTTTGTAGTCTTGCGAAGATTAGCATGTGTTGTACTCTTCACTTGATTGGCAGTTCGTAATTTCCCAGCTTCCACCGCCGTCGATAGCAGTAGCGTTAAAATAATCATTATCATCGTACATTTCATCGTGAGTTGTTTTCCCTTTTTTCCCTTTTTCAAGCAAAAAAGTGGGCAGGATCAAGGTCCAAGAAGACCTAACAATAGCATCTTGTGGTGATCAGGAATATGACCGGTCTAACTGTTCGGGTCCAATCTTATGCCCGAACCGAACCCAGAATTGTGGCACTATAGAAGAGTCACCAACAAGATAACAAAGAAGTCACAACATTCTTGTATAGTGCTTCAAACGGTAATCCAGGAATAAAGTTCCCTAAGGCACAACCTTGTGTGGTCATTGACTTATTCTATTGTAGGCCTGAACCCGAATCACATCAAAAAGAACACAACGGCATGCTGAGCGTCCGTTCAGGATTCTGATTGTAGTGGTAGTACTATCAATCGTGAGGATCGTTGAAAGAAGCATATGCTAGTGCCACAGTACTTACAACCAGTCCAGGGTCATTTCCAGAGTCCGATTGGACATTCGAATCAGTTCAACCGTAGCACAAGGGTTGTTAGACTTCTACAGTCATCAGACTACAGTACGGATCGACATAAATGTCCCACAGAGCTGATTCAGTATTAACTTCAACCAATTCTTCAGTAATGTTTGCATTTGTCCAATTTTTGTGTGGTGTTGTTCGTCACAGAATCTGAATCCGCATGCATTCAATCATTGTCCATTCTGTCACAAATGGTGGCATTCACAATTGTTTCGCTAGTTTCACTACACACGAGACACATCACCAAATATTGTCGGTGTAGACTCCTCTCTTATGCATACTATGTCGACGAAAAGCCTTCAATCAAAGGTCCTAAAGCCGTGCCAAAGCATTCAAGGGCGAGAGATGCGAGGGTTCTTGTTGCATATCTATACCGGTAGATGATGAGCTTTTCTCCATTTTTCATTTGTCAGTAGTTAGTCGTCCTAGTCGTCAAACCACCACGCAAGTGTTATATGCGCCAGCCGCTCTGATGCTGATGAAGCAGTTTTGAAAATTTGACGAGTGGCACATTCACTTGTACACGTTTGCCCATAATGACGGTCGTGACAATAACGTCGAAGTGGTTTCCAACATCTTCCATGCCGCCTCGTGATCATCATAATAAGAGTTCTAGCACAACAATAATATCACAATTATCAAAACTATTGATTTCAATCGTGATACTATCTTTGACAACAACAATGGCACAAGCATCATCCAACCACAATAATATTATTGACAATGTCAGTAACAGTAAGGTCGATGATCCTGCTACGTTGTTGGTATTTTCGGATCTGGATGGGACGCTGATTCATTATCCAGAATACCTTCCAGACAATGATGAGAGTTTGTTGAAGCTACCGCCCTCGTCCACGGGTATGCGAGGCGTTGTCTCCTCCGAAACGCTCAAGCTGACGCAAGATCTGCGAACACAAGGCAAAAAGTTTGTCCTCGTCAGTGGGATGCGAACGACTACATTGCTGAATCGGCTTCCTTACCTACCCAAAGCGGATGCCTATTGCTCGGAAGCAGGTGGTCGCATCTTTTATCCTACTGACAAATTGACGGAGGGATGCTTCCAAGTCGACCCCAAGACTTTTGAAGGTGCCACAAAAGAAGATCTAAAACCCTTTGGTATTGTGGAAGATATGGATTGGAGACGAGAAATGGAAAAATATACAGGGGAGTTTGATCTCGACGGCTCCTCCTTTGAAAACATAGAATCTTTTGAGTCTACACCTGCGGAGAATCGGGTTGGGGGACTATGGGACTATGCTCGTGACTTGCAAAAGAAGGGCTATGTAATTGACATTCGGGGATATTCATCTTGTTTTCGATTGAACAAGATGAAGCAAACTCAAATATCTGACAAAGACTTTCAACGACTCATCAACAAAAAAGTCTTGGCGAAAAATGGCCTAGCCACAAGCGTCAACTTGAGTTGCATTGATATCTACCCTGCCATCAGTGGAAAGAAGAATTGGTATGTTTTGAGGTGAAATGATGTTTGCGTACAAAGTGCCAGTTTCTAACAATTATCAAATTTTGCAGTTGTCAATACCTTGGAGAAAAGTTCTTCCCCGACGTTCCGAAATCCGAAATCTTGTCAAACCATGCCATTTGCCTATGCGACGATGACAATGATATCGAAATGGCCTTGGCGGTCCGGCATGCCTACCTCCCTTCCCTTGCCTCCAAAACGATGGAAGCAGTCATTGAGAAACACACGGATCGCTTTACAGAGACTTACAAACTTGAATCCGCTTCCTCTGGAAGTGGAACAGGAGCCAGTGATCTTGCTTTGAACTTGATTCTGGAAAGCGGCAACTAGCCACAACATACAACAACTAGCTACTATACCCACAAAGATACGGCAATAATTAGCTGATTTTAAGATCATCATGGTGTCTGAAGCTATGTGCAATACGAGCGCAAGGCCTTCAGCATTGGAAGGCCGAGGCGCTGTTGTTGCATCGGAGTTGCCTTTACTATGCATTAAAAAAAACTTTGCGGCACGTGCATGTAGGCGGGTGCAGAAGAGCTTAGACCAAATCTTCTTGGTTTCACGCGATGCTGGCCCAAACATACTTGTATGATCAGCTTCTGAAAATGAAACGAAGTTAAAAAATTCTTGATTCTTTCAGCCCATCAGCCTTGGCATACGCGCCCCAGTCCTCGTAGAAGCGTATAGCTTCATCCATTCGATACTTTGCTTCTTGTTGATCGTGGAGCTCGTTCAACAAAAAGTCAGAGTATCGTTCATTGGAGAGAGCAGCGTGATTCAGTTGTCCCGTTTTGGCAGCATACACGATGGTTTCCTGATACAACTTCTTGGCCCGTCCCGTGTCCTTGTTCAAAGCTGCTTGTTCTGCACTTAGTAGTGTAAAATACGGTTGGACGTTTGGGTTTCCTTGCTTTCTTAGCTTTGCGATATGCTTGAGGATTTTACCTGCAGGATTGCGGTATCTTCGCTTCTTAGTTTTCCTCGCCATTGCGAATAGCGCCACTCCCCTCAAGAATGATTCGTACGCCCCCATTGAATCCATTCTAAAATACTTCTGGAAGACCCCTCCCTTTGCTATAGAAAGCCTCGCTGCTTCCTCATAATCCCCAAAGTATACCATCGAAATATAATTGCTAAGAGACTTCATAGCCGGCAAATTCTTCGCTTTCGCATCGCCCTCGTGACTAGACATGGTATTGATGCTCATCATTGACGTTTGGTCCGAGGCTCCCATAAGATCCAACACTGTTTGCAACAAAAGTCGAATGAAGTCGGAGTGATTGGATTGTTTCAGATCGTCAATTACCCGAAGATGCATTTGCATATTGGCATCGATTGTCTGCAAACGCATTCCCATTCGTAATGGCATGAAGAGAGTATGGGACATCAAGCACCAAATGCCATCCGAAAGATTGCCAGTTCTCATGCCTTCCGTGTATCCGTCAATAAGCTTTGGTCGACAACTGGCCAATGGAGACGACCATGGTAAAATAAGATGATGAGATATAAACACTGTCGAAGCTACAAAGTGTGTCGATAGTATGGACTTTTGCATCAAAGAGCCTGTCTCGGCAAAGTAAGTCGCAGATTCCACATCGCCGAACGCCTCCAAGCTGACCATACCCAACAGACATTGGGCAGCTCCCGAGAACGAAAACAAACCGTGCTCTAAGGTAGTCGTCACCAACTTTGTCGTCGCCAAAGCAAAAAGGAGCGGGCTCGCTGACTGGACACAAGCATAGGTCATTCGTCCCAATATTGTCATGGTTGCCTCAAGTTTGACATTATCGGAAGGCTTCAAAGCCTGGTAGTCTGCCTTGGTGGTCTTTTTCGCAAGTTTTATCGTCCTTTGTACCGATCGGATCGCATGTACTGGAAGGAGGAGGCGACTCTGAACAAGTTTGCAATCGAACTCTTTCAGAACCTCAAGGCTGAAATCAATGGCCTCTTGATATCTAACTGTCACAAAACACAGTATATTAGTCTTCACCATGTACAAACGGAACTTTTCCATTGCCGTGTAGTCGTCTCGATTCAAAATCACATTGCAGTACTCTTGGGCGATATCAACATTCCCAGTTGCCACTTCCATCTCTGCCCCCATGGTATATGCGTTCAGAGCCAATTCGCGATGCTCGTTCCACCTTCCGCTGGGTAACATTTCGATGGCCCTAGTTGCGTATGCAGCCCCATTATAAAATGCAGACAGACGTTGCGCTTTCTCGGCCGCCCTCAGGTTGAGTTGCGCAAATTCCAGACGTCCATGAACATTCGACTTGTTGATGAGATTCGTGACGACAAACAGCAAGAGTTCAAGCTTGTCGTCAGGAAGATCGTTGAGCAAAGCGAGTCCAACTTCAAAATAGAATGATGATCGTCTGCTTTCTTCCATTTCCAGGGCTGCTTCTTGAACCTTGTCGTGTACCCATCTGTAGTAGTCTTCGTCGCGTTCTATAAAATTACCTTCTTCGAGTTTTGCAAGTAGCGCCATTGTAGGGTCCTCCTCTGTCGCGCCTCTGGTACTTGACCCATGCTTTTCCCATAACAGAGCAAGGACGGATGGGTCAAATGTTGATCCAAGACAGGCAGCATACTGCATCAGCAACCGCATATCCGAAGACAGTTTCTTCATTCGAAGTTGCAGCAAGTCGACTACGTTTGCCGTAGACATGGTCCCATCTTCAATCGCCCTGTCGTCCCAGACCCACTTTAGCAGTCCCAAATTAAACGATATCAATTGTTCTTCTTCCAACATGGCAATGAACTGCACCACAAAGTTTGGGTTCCCAACAGTCCGCTTGAAACATATCTGAGCCAATCCCCGCGTGGCATCTTTGTCGTCCATTCCCAACAATGCCATGATAATTTCGTGTACACCATCCACATCTAAATTCTTTGGCTCTATATGGGTCAAGTCAAATTGGCCCTTCTTTTTCTTCTTTTCCAGATTTTGCAACACAGTCGACAGGGCATCCAGCGAATCAATGGCGTCCGATCGAACAGTGCCAATGATCATCAGTGATTCTTTATTGAATGGATCCGACAGCAAATCTTCAATGACACCCAATGATGATCGATCTGCCCACTGCAAATCATCCAGAATAATGACTAGGTGTGAACAGTGCTGGCACAATACACGAATGAAAACCTTGAAGGCATTCTTCCATTTGGCTTGCTCGGCATCCGGATTGTACAGTTCTTGCACGAGGACACTTCTTTGAGCCAAAAGGAATTCTGCCGGTGCCAATGTCTCTAAAGCTGGAATCAATGCCGCCAAAAGAGTCCTGTCATCTCCTAATTCCAACGCTAGCTGTTTCTTCATTTGTTCTGTTTCCCCAGTCGCGATTAATGCGTCCCGATAGAGCTGATTCAACGCATCTACCAGGCCAGAGTATGGCTGCGTGCCACTTTCTAGGTTGAATTTCCCCCTTCCAACGATTCCTTTGTCGCTGCTTGATATTTGTTCTTCGACTGTTTTTGTAAGTGAACTCTTCCCCAGTCCGCTCGTTCCTTTGATGACGATTAATTCTTTTATCGTATCGTTTAGCGCTCGATCGCAGCGTTCTTCGAGTATCTTCACCTCCTTGTCTCGGCCAACCAGTCCGACAGCATCATATTTGAGTTTATTGATGGTAAGTTCTTGTATTCTTGGATTAAACGTGGGAGCCTTGAACACTGAAGAGTTATTGTGTTCGCTTGTTGCCAACATATCTCGAGACGATTTAGTGCTCCGTCGTTCACTGGAATCAACCGTAAAGGTCCCACTGTCGCTGCTCGCTGCCGACCTTATTGACATGGATGTGGAACGTCGCATAGTAGTGGTATCCTTACTGTTATTCAAAATGTCACGGCTGCTTTCATGATTGGGCTGTCTGCGTAGCCGGAACGACACTGGCGAGTTGCGTTTATGCTGATCCATGAAGCACTTTTGATATTCAGTTGAATGCACGGTACTATCTGTATCTATTTTGATAGGTACAATGAACTGTTCAAAACACTCGAGGGGATATATGATGAGTACCGGTATAGGAGGCAGCACGCACATCTGGTTGATACGCGGATGCGCGACCTCTATATCATATCCGTACCTCACAACTCCCAACGCACTTATGATACACTTTTCGCATTCGTACTTTTTCGCATTTCTGAGGTACCAAATTCAACCTTGATCCTCCATTTTTTCTTTATGAAAATACGTATTTTCATGCCCTTTTAAAGTAAAATCAAAGTATCGAATTATGCACGGTTTTAAATGTAAATGAGGTGTACCGGTACATCCTGCAAAAAGGTTCCAAATTGCTGCCTTTTCCAAGGTGGAACCTTGGCTTTGCGTTCTCCACCATCTTGGCCAGGAAGATGGAATACAATCTCAGTGAGAATGTCCCTATCATTTTCAAATCATTTTCAAATCATTTTCAATGTAGGTAAATGGTGAGTCAGTTGCAAGAGAAGTCATAGTGCTGTATTTTCACTTGAAACGCTTCAATCAAGATGCAACAACAAAGTCAAATACGTAGCAAATGTAATAGCAATGGTTTGCTGTCACTCTGCAGAGTGTATCTCTTCAGCAAAAGCCTTTGGCTATTCGAATAGTAACCCAACCTTCACAGAAGAGTCACAGAGAAAATTGTGGATGTCTAGTATAGAGGCACTTGAAAGTGCTTTCATGGACCTTTTGACTAAGGTCTAGTTCTGTACCCAACCGAAGGAGCTTCTACAGTCCCAATACCTTGGGCCTGTTCTGTGGGCCGTGTCATTCCCCACTATTTGCAGACCTAAAAGTGTACAAGGTAGGGTCTGCAACTGGTGGGAGAAGCAGACATAACGGGCACACATCCGATAAATGGGGTTTGCAAATCAGCACACGACTACCGGCTTCTACTTTATCCTTGCTTCTACGTACGTGTACATGTCGTCCGCTGAAACCAAATCCAGGCTATTTTTTTCAAAAAGCAAATCAAAATATATGAGGGGAGAGTTTCAGGGGACATGAGAGACTCGCCAAACACCAGAGTGCTGAATAATAATCAGGCAGATCCAGTCCTACCGGTAGATCGGATGGTCCTGGATCATCAAGTAAAGGATAAGCAAATTAGAAACGATCCATACCAGCCACTTGTGATCTGATCCGCAAACCTGCTTTTCCAGAATGGACGCAACCTAACCAAATCACTGCAGCTCCGGTTGAACAAGTTCTAGCCTTCAAAGAGAGTGCGACAGTATATTGGCAAACCGGAATTGACTAGCACTACATGAGGTGTAGAAACGTACATGGTAAAAACTTATTGTTAGAGCTTCTAGCTAGATTCTCGTTTGACTATTATTTTTGTCTTCAACAGTATCCGGTTTTGAGTGTCGCTTGTAATTGTTTGAATGAAGTCATTGTCCCCACATTGGCAGAATCGAGTCCTCATTTATTGTATTCTATTCTCTCATCAGAATAAAAATATGAAAAAGAACTCCGCATGCGTCTTTTCTATACGATAGTAGAAAGCTTCACAACGGAGCCCATAGTCGGGATTCTGCGCTTGTCGTCGTCTTTGAATCTTTCCCAACAAAGGTTGATTATTGGGTCCTCGATCGTTGCATACACATGTAGTATATTTGCGATGAAATTGAGCTCTGCGTTCGCCCTTTATGTTTCTACCCAATCAACAAGCCGATTGATGCTTCAGGTCCAGATCCTCAGCAAATTGCACAGGCTAGTTGTCGCAAGCCTCAGAGAAGTGTACACTTCACTAGAATCGCAGCGATAATCTCAACTGGTAGATTTGACTGCTCTCTCATGCTTTGATTGACCTTTCCAGGATGATGTCGATTCAATCACAATATGATGCGATCAAGTTGTTAAAACCACTTTCCAACAAGCGCGAAGTTGGGGGATGGTTGCACTTCTATCGATCCGTAGGACCTTTCGATCGATTGCATGTCTCTCACAACAAAAGCCCTGATTCCGAATCCAAAATGCTGGCGTATTGTCGCAGCTCGCGTGAAGCTGATGATTCATTCTCTGCTTGTTGTTGTGCTGCTTGTTGCGCTGGAGTCAGTCTGCCGTTCTCGCTTCAGGCGCCTGTCATGTCGTCATGTTTATTTCACTAGGTCGCAACTGTTGTGGTGCTGCTTGTTTGTTTTGCAGTTCCTTGGCTTTTGTCTGCAAGCTTGAAGTTGATGTGATGTCGATGCAAAACAATGACACATATTACAAAATGCTTCAGAACCTCACGCTAGCGACATATCCGGGTTAGGAGTGCTTTATTTAACAACTAATGGTCTGCCCTCCGTCATATTCAAATTACACGATATTTTGAATTTCATGAGGAAAGCTGCCGACACGTAGAGGTGGTACGAAACATACGGCGGTTTTCAAAAATACCCAACCCCATTTATGAAATATGAGCCATATTATGCAAAGCTGCCCTGGGAAACGAAGACGGGCCACTTTGCAGATAATGATTAAGGTATGCTGTAAGGGCTGGTTCCTCCTTGTAGGTTTATTATCGTCTCGTGTAAGAGCGAATTCAGAGATTGCCTTTGATTTAGTGAAGTGGGTGAACGAGCAAAATCACGGATACGTTAATCCGAAGCTTGGGATCCGCCAAACGGAAGATGATGGTTTGGCATTCTTTGCCAGAGCCAAGATTGAAGCTGATGAGGTTTTAACTCATATTCCTTGGAGTGTGATTATTGCATCAGATGATCAAGACAACCCTGAAGACAACATGGACTGTGGCACTGTGAGGAACCTTGCCAGAGAACTTAAACTTGGTGAAAAGTCGGCGTTTGCTCCATATGTACAATATTTGCTTTCTTTAGATGACGGCCAAATTCCAAGCGCATGGACTGACGCAGCAAAAGCTATCCTAGAAGACATTTTGGGAGACGATCGTATGCTGCCGCCGGGGGCAGCAACTTTTATGCTTCATGATGAATGGGTGTATGAGTGTGATGGTGATGCCAGCGATAAGCTTACTTTCAAGGCAGCGGAGTTAGTCATGCAACGGGAGGATGCCGCACTTATGGTGCCTCTCTACGACTTGATTGAACACAGAAATGGAGAATACCTCAACACAAAAACCATGATCAAAGGGGGAAAGTATCACAAGACATTGGCCAGCCGTACCATTCAGTTGGGCGAACAGATTCACAAGAGTTTTGATATGTGCGAAGAATGCGACCCGGAAGCCATTCGGGTTGGTTACGGAACCGCTGGTAAGTACAGCTCATAAAGTGACTGTATGAAATATTATGTGCACTCAATGCTTTCTTCTCTAACCTTCATTTTGCCAGAAATCTTTCGTGATCGTGGTGTCGTTGAAAGATTCCCTCAACGCTGGACCTACAAGCCCTCTATGAAAATTGCTACAGACAAAGATGGAAACATGTTCTCTCAAACTCTTGAGCCGGATCTTCAGTTCACAATCGTAGAAAATTCCGATGGAACCGTTCAGGTGAAATGGACAGACGACCTTGAGTTCCAGGACGACGGGAAAAACTATGTGCGCCGCATTTTTCGCAAGCATCTCCAGCGTCTACACCGCTACAAAAATGTGGAATACTCGATTGAGAAACCTGAAAATATTCCACAACACCAATGGAATGCTATCTGGAAGTATTGCGAGGCAGTGGGGAATTCGCTCGTTTACGCAATCCAATCACTAGTCAATTCCGAAAATATCAATCCATGCAAACCTGGTCAATCGCTACTAGAAGGTGCTTGTGCTGCAGATCTTCTGGAGCTCTATGAAGTGCACTATCATGATTTGGGATGGGAGGAGGATGACATCGAATATATTGAACCGTACTGTAGTTCATCTCAGATCATTGAATACGTCGACTACCCAAGAATTGATGAGATACAAACGAATTATCAACTCTTATCTTTCTGGGAGCGTGAAAGCGACGGAGATATTTGCATGAACCTGGAAACTACACTGCAAATATGTTCATCTTACCGACCACACTACCATGAGTTCTTTGTCCACTTCCCCGCTCGATACATTGATGAAATCAAACGCGTCATCTTTGTCGGCGGTGGAGATGCAATGCTCTTACATGAGGTACTCAAATTTCCCGAGCTAGAGAAGGTCGTCGGCCTCGAACTTGACCAGCAAGTTACAAGAAAGAGCTTCAACTACTTCAAATCACAACCTCACTGGGACGAAGAGAGAGTAGAGTGGTGGTATGGAGATGCGACAAAGAGCCTACCATTGCTGCCGCAGGATTATTGGGGATCATTTGACCTAGTGCTTGTAGATCTCTCTGAAACTGTGATGTCCATGTCGGTAACTGGCGAGCTCGATATCTTCTCTGCTCTCGCGTTGTTACTGAAGCCGGAGGGTATCATGGTGAAGAACGAACCATACATTGATCAATTCAGTAACTTTTTCGACCACACGATTCACATATTCTACGGTACACCTAAGATCTGCACACAGGTGCTTGTGATGGGAAGCAACAAGGTTGACTTTTTGCACCATCCCGTCAAGGAACGCCCTGAAATCGAACAGCTTCTCTTGGAACCGCTCGATGATCCATCCGATCGGTTTAAGTACTTTCACGACTATCGCAAAAATAACGCCACGGAGCAGGGCAAGTGTATCCTCAAAAAGGGAAGCGTGACGACGCAGCAGGGAAAAAAAGCTGGAATTTTGGAAATTTTGGAGGTGGAGGAGGCTTTCATTTCCTCGACGGAAGACTTGGAATCCTCAATCTATAGTCTTGCTGTGGATGTTGGATTGTCACCAGCGTTGTCATTTTCTGATACAGATGGCACAATAGTGGTTCTGATGAAGGAAGGCTACATCATTGCTCGATTATGGGCGGAGCGGAAGTATTGTGCGCTGGACATTCATCTTTGGGGGGCATTTGATAAGTCGTCACTGCTTCGCTCGGTCTTGAAGGAGGCTCTCTCCAGTGATAATATCTCATCATATCGGATTGTGGCAGGAGGTATGTTTGGTTCCAACACTGCCGATTCGGACAAGAATGTGATTGGCATTCAAGTGTCGCAACAGCGAAACTGTTCAACTGAGGTTGTGACTTACGATGGCAAAACAGATGAGGCCGAGGCGATGGGTATTGCACTGCTGCAAACCGTAGATCTGGTAGCTGGGAAGCCAAATCTAAAGGCTGCAGTCCTCTGTGGGTTCAAGGATGAGGAAAAGTGTGGAAGTGTTGATATCTTGGTTGCCGATGGCCGTCTGAAGACAGTTGTTCCGATTTGGGCTTGCCGTAGTCTGAAGAACGTGACGGAGGATCTAATTATGTATTCCCAGATGTATGAGTGCGAGAAGGAAGTTGAAGACCTTCTAACCAGAGACACGATAGACACGATGGAAGAAGTAGACATGGTAGTTTTGGACCAATCGGCGCCACGGCAGATGGCCCAGATCATGACTAGCATAATGAGCTATCCTGAGAATCGAGATCGTTTTGTATCGGAGGAGCATGTGTTTGTTTCTCTGATAAGAGATTTGGGCTCTGAGTTGTGGCGTCGAGAGTTTTTAGAGCAGTATCGGAAGGAAAAACATGGTTTACCATTGTTCCGAACGGAGGTCTCGTTGAAGAGGGCTCATCGTAATCTTGGATTGGATCTTATTATTCGAGGCCAGAACAGTTTCCTGCATTTACACCAACTCGAAGGGAATCTTCGATCCAAACTTTCGCAATATACTGTTGATATGAGGAGAATCACCGGTGGGGCCCAGTACTATGACCCGGATTATGCGTTCAAGATTTTCCCTGACTCCGCTTATGACAGAGAAACTGCGAGTGAACAAGCAAAGAATTCTGTAGCACTTGGGCGACAGAGTATTTTTCAATTTGAATGGTTCAGTTCCGATGAAGGTGATATGCCATCATTTTACGACCTCAAAAGTGTGTTCCTGGCTACCTTGAAAGAAATACACTATAATACAACTTGGGAACAGGAGTACTCAGACGTAGGAGACGGTGAGGTTTTTGTGTCGAAGTTTGACGAGGGATTGGCTGTGTTGGTGTGGGATGGGCAGAAGCATGTTGATGTGAATCTGTTTTCAACGGACCAAAGTGAAGAACGAGCGAATGGATTTGGTCAGAGGTTTATTGAGCTATCAGGTTTATCTCAGTACCTCCGAGACGATCAACCACGTGGAACTGGAAGAGTTGTACTTTTTTCAAGCGAAACTCTCTATCGGTAAGACGGTTCCATTTATTGAAATGATTTTTATGATGTGCGTGAGGCAAAAATGCCAGTTTACAAAATGTACCGGTAGGCTGCTCGAGTGATGTAAAACTGCAAGAAATTTTATGGAAAGAGTTTTACGACATGCTTTCGAAGCGAATACACTTTTCTCCTGTGATAATTGTGGCAAGGTTCAGATTGATAGCTTGTCATCGATCTCACCTTCCACATTCCATAGTGATTAATATAAGATGAAGTACATTTACCACCACTTTCTATAGATCAAATTTCTCCGCATGATCTTCAGTATCCTCCAATAATGATGTATGGTTTGGCAAGATTAATGCTTTGCTCGGCGCACATAATGTAAAGACGGCACTGTTCTTTGCATCTTTTGGAAGCTCCCCAACCTATGAAATGCAAGAAAAAGAAGACTTGGCCCCTGTGCGAAATATACGAAATATGGCAAAGACGGCGAAACAAATTCACAAAGAAAATGCTCGCGCTGTTTCAGCAATGGAAAATTTGATATGGGAACAAGGCCCTAGAAAGGGAAAGATACGCGAGAATAAAGCAGAACTCAGTTGTAGATGTCTCTTCGACCTACTCGTATCCACATGAATAAACGCTGCAATCATGTATGGCTCTCAACCCAAGAACTTCAAGACTGCAGTAGAGAATTCATGTGGACTATCAAGGTAACATGCATGTCCGCCATCAAGCTCCAGTGATCTTGCTCCGACATAATCCTCCAACCTCGTAGATATGTCCCTTCCCCCACGATCTTTACTTCCAAAAATCGCCAATACATCGAAGTGTTCGAGTCGTGACAAACGCGCCAGCTGATCCTCAGTGGCTGCGGATACGGCAAAACAAGCCACTGGAATCCATTTCTGGACGTACTTGGGCAAATCAGGAAGTCTACCGTTCGACATCCAATCTACAATGCCCATCCCGGAGGCAGAAGGTGTTATCAACGTGACAGGCAGATTTATTTGAGCTTCTTCCTTCATGGCGGATAGCATTCCTGCTATATCTCGGTGACCTGCCTTAATTGAGAGATCCATAGCTGACACTGACACATGCGGACTACTGCACAGAGTCTCAAAAATTCCAGACGACTTCCAGTCCTCCTTTGTGAAACGGGCGGCGTGAAGCAAAACCACATGATGACTTTGGTCCGGAGAGAAATTGGAAGCGCAATGATAGTACGGCACATGGCGGGTCTCGCCGTACACTGAGTAAATAACATCGCCCATCTCCATGTTTATGAGAGCACTTTCAGGTTTTACTTTTGTCCCACCCTTCAACTTTAAATTCTGATGCAGAAGTACCAAGAGTCCCAAACAAATGCAGATAGACACGAATAAAACAAACTCTTGCGATTTCCATCGCTTGTTGCGATGCGCTGGGCGAGTAATACGTGACATGTGCTTGTATTGAAGTGGTGCTCAACGCCATGTTCTGTTACGGAACACAATACATATTGAATATATAGTCCAAATCAAAATTCTGACACATGCAGTGGAAATACGTAAAACTGGTAGGCCACGTCACGTATTCAGCCTAAAATAGTACTTTCAATTTGTTCTCGCGCCCTCGTAGAATTTTGTGGGTTTTGTGCCAATCCACCAAAGCCATTTTCATCATCGACCTTCCGACCCCTTGTTGACATCAACAAAACATCGGTCATCTCCATTTTATCGCACAATTCGCTTCCTAACATATCACACTAGTATAATATCGAAAAAAGTGGAGATGTGAGATGAATCCAAACGGTCAAAATCCACCAAAAAGGATGATGAATTTGATTTCACCACGATGGTAAGCTTTGAGGCACTTGCAGTCATCACCGACTGCAAGAAAATTGATGCACAGCTGACAGTAGCTGTATCTTTACATAAGCTATCCTGTTTCTATGACGTGATCTGGCCTCGTTTGTTTCTTTGGACCACTGAAGCCCACCATCAACGTCCAAAACGAAGAATTATTATGGTTTTGGGAGCCCACGAAGTCTCAAGGCACCAAGTACTTGAAAATTCCAGCAGAGGTTGCTTCTGGCGTTATACTACTTAAGGTTATGGAATCATCTGGTGATCAATATCGAGGTTTCTTTGTGCATATTCTCCATCGAGTTCATCAAGTGGCAAAATTCGTCAAAAACACGTCTATGTCATGGCTTGGGCTCCACAAGAAGAATAGGTGGATTCAGATGCTACGGCAGACACTTTTGATATATATACTACGCCATGAGCCGTGATTCAATTTAGGTTTTACCCCAATCATGCCACAATCAACAAGCGTTGTTAGAACTGTTTCGGTCAGCTTGCTCTTTGGGGTCCACAGAAGGCCACACATGCAGAGATCGCCAAGCTCCAAGGTATATAGTGGTATATTGGTATCTGATACAACAGCAGACCATTATTGGTTCACTTTCTTTGTTTAATTTGGAAAGATTTTGCGATTTCCTTCCTTTGTGCTGTCGGTTCTCTACCGCTCTGGAGGTCCCCCTGGCCGCCATTTAGACAGCTATCCATCCAACAACACACCAGAGTCTCTCTTGGATGCCTAGAGTTTAGATTTTTTGGGACCAAGGCAATGATTCGTCCTAGATCAAGAATCATGTGGCCAAACTGGTGTAAAAAAATATTGTAAGTTTGTTGAAATTGTTGACCTAATTTCCTCAATCTTCTTTATTCTAACAAGGTTTGGCACCTTGGAATGGGAGATTTCAAGGTGGAAGTGATTGAGCTGCAGCTACTTGACCTGGGGTCAATTTGGCATTCAATCCAGAATATCCCAGGAATGTGTCCCAGTCGCCATGTCGGTAACCAGGCACGGTAGGACCACTACAAAAGTGATCAATATACCTATATGTATCGTTTTTGGGTGTTTTTTTTGTAATGGTGCGGCAGAAATGAGATTCCTTGGTCTGTTTTTCTGTTGACCCATTCCCAACATTTCAGGAGCCTTGATTGGCTGATTGGAAATTCCATGTATTCTAGACCGAAATTTGCAACTTTTGTTGCGTATACCTCTAGTCTATGTAGATTAAACAATAATACATATTAAAATATCAAGATTTGTAATCAAAACCAGGTCTTATCGTACGAGATGGAGGCCTTGCCTCTTGTAATTTTGGTTGGATGTGTAGTCGATTAAGTCAAACTGGTATCCAACTCGATCGATCACAGCGTTCTCTACCACGGCTACGGATTTTCAACAATATCCGGTCTGATCTTGGTTTGGACTGTACATGTGGTGACCGGCGGAAACCCCCATATACGGTAATGTCTGTACGTCCTCTCACTGAATAAACATACTTCATCATGGGTAGAAGTCACTGGATATCGTTTGATGTTTTTAATCACAATAAAGACAATCATGCGGTATATTTCACTCCAAGATCGCTGATGAGAGGAGCCATACACGGGAGGCACCCAGCCAGCTCAGGGACATACAGCCTCTGGAGGAAACATGATACCTCCATCGGTACCACCTATTGTGCACAGTGACAGGACTATCCTCTTCAACTCCTCTTCGAACTACATCATCAAGAAGTTCTTCCCAAAATAGGCGATGATTCTGGCAAGGGCCTACATCGCACATCCTTCAATGCCCTGCCCCGGCAATGAGACGGCGCTGAAAATTCTCCTTCCAGTATGGTGGATGAGATGAAGTAACAATGCCTAGGCATATCTTGGAAAGACCTAAAATAGTTTGATAAAAATGATGATTGTGAAGTTTTTCCATTTTCCGTTGTTTGGGTGTGAAGTGGTGCACAAGGCCCTCCATTGGCTGACATGTAGGATTTCAAAAAATACCAAAACGGCTGTCGATCTGATACTTATACGCCAGCTAGAAGGGGGGAAATGGATAGTTTGGTTATCGTCCTAGGGGTTGCTTCTAGAGGAAAAGCCAACATGGATCATAAAAACTGCTAGTTGCGTTCATAGTAAACGGTTTACAATCAATTAATATGCTACATTATAATATAGAGTCCTTCGGCTGTGAAGTCATAGCAACAAAACTTGAACTGCTCAAGCACATCCCTGCTTTCTGTCGTGACAGAAGCCGCTACTAGTGTTCTGTCCTCAGTCCAATTCTGGATTGATGACCAAAAGCTTTCTTTCGCATCTCTGCTGGGTATCTCTGATGGGTCCAATGGTTCATGGTAAAAGGCGAGCTGTCAAACAGTAATCGGTTTGACAACATATCCGCAATCTAGAACAGCAGCAATGAGTGCTTATTGCAGTGATCTTCTCAGCAGAGACGACAGGCATCAAATCAAATTATCGATAACCCCATGGACCAGCCAGTGCAGAACAGTGTTGATTGTTGATTCAAGTGATGAAGAAGTGGTGTAGAAAATGGAAAAAATGCCATCCAGTATGTTCTTCACAAAAGAGCGCCAACATAATACTCCTGGCGGTCCTTTGCCCTCATCAGCATGGCGTAAGAATATACCAAACGCATTGCTCTGTAGTGCCCAGCATGCGGAGACCTCGTCCAGATACGTCCAGTGGCGGATTGATATGCTTGGCAATGGGATTCCGGCCTTATCAAATGCCATCAAGAGTGGGCAAATGTGAATGTGCTGGAAGCAAAGGTGAATCGTTGGCACTTGAAGGACCAGGAGCGCACCATTTCAAGTCTAGTGGTATCCCCGCTCATGGGATATGTTCCTTTCAGAGAGGATGGTTTGACAAAAGCGATGCTGATGCCGATGCCACCAACTTGTACAGGTTTTGCAGTGAGCCATGTTTGAGAAAATTCCACAATAAAGTCCGAGATGTTGCCATGTAAAACTTACATTTACATCAGTATCTTTGTTCTTGTTTCATTTCGTTTTGTTTCATTTCATTTGTTTTGTTTGTTTTGTATCCATCGAGGGTGATGTTTTTGTTTGTTGTGGGCTGCATGGTATGCAACAGAGATGTATTGGCTCCATTACTTTTCAGTGCAGCACCTCCTAGACATGGTGAAAATAATGTGAACAGAGCGGATCACAAAGGATCAGGATTCAACGGCCGTAAGAGCATTTAGAAGGAAATATGCAGACATATAATGTTTGTAGTGATTATAGTTGAACAGTGAACGCAAGATTGAACCAAATACTGAAAGACGACAGCGGAAACAGAAACAAACAATGCATGCCAGCGACACAGGTTTTGGAGACCAGGCAAAACAATCCATTTAAAAAATTCAAGGACTCATGGAATAAAGTCTACTTCAAAAGTATTTATTGCATGTTCAGCGTGTTGATGCAGATTTACGTTGTTGTTGGATGTTCATTGTGCTGATGGACAGGTGTGATTCTTGATTTCGTTCTCCAGATTTTGAATGAAATGAGAATGAGAATCGAAAGGCTTCTCATTCTCTTTGTCATTTACAAATGTAGTTTTGTCAATGCGTCTTTCACAGTGCACCCTGATTTTAAGAGTCACACAGGAGGAGTGATGACTATGGGTGGTGGAGCTATGCAGGCATGTCCAAGAAACAGAAGCTGAATAGCCAGTGCGTAACGTGCCGTGAAGAAGAAACAACCCAGAGTAAAGGGTGTGAGAATGGAACATTAATTTATTTGGTGACGTCTATAATTTATTTACCCCATGTGACGGGGTTGGCATCGCAGGCGCGAACATCTAAAGCGGAAGGTGGAGTAAAAGGTGCTGGGGCAATCTATTGTCTGATACTGCCTGTTCTTACACATTCTTTTTTAGTGTGCTATGGTATTTTATCGTGTTACAAACAAAATCCAGAGTAGCAATTGATTCCAAGCCCACATCTTCTGCTTTCAATGATACTTCATATCAAGATGAGTTATTTTGTGGGGCGGGTGTATCCAGATGGGTGCTCGAGAGCTCAGACCAAATCTTTTTTGGTGTCGCAATACTTGCCCCGCACTTGGATGAAGAGCTTATGAATATGAACCAAAGTTCAAAAAATACTTAAACCTTTCAGTCTATCAGCTTTGGCATACGCGCCCCAGTCCTCGTAGAAGCGTATAGCTTCATCCATTCGATACTTTGCTTCTTGTGAATCATGGAGCTCGTTCAACAAAAAGTCGGAGTACCGTTCATTGGAGAGAGCAGCGTGATTCAGTTGACCCGTTTTGGCAGCATACACAATGGTTTCCTGATACAACTTCTTGGCCCGTCCGGTGTCCTTGTTCAGAGCTGCTTGTTCTGCACTGAGCAGTGTGAAATAGGGTTGGACGTTTGGATTTCCTTCTTTTCTAAGCTTTGCGATGTACTTGAGGACTTTAGCGGCAGGATTTCGGTATCGTCGCTTCTTAGTTTTCCTCGCCATTGCGAAAAGCGCCACTCCCCTCAGGAATGATTCATAAGCCCCCATTGAATCCATTTTGAAATGATTCTGGTACACCCCTCCTTTTGTTAGAGAAAGCTTCGCTGCTTCCTCAAAATCGCTAGAGTATACCATTAAAATATAATTCGCGAGAGACAACACAGCACGGCGATTCTTCGCTTTGATACCGTCCTCGTCACTAAACACACTATTTGTACTCATCACTGTCGATTGATCCGACTCTCCAATCAGATCTGACAATATTTGCACAAAAAGTCGAATGAAGTCAACATGATTTGATTGTTTCAAATCTTCAATCACTCGAATATGCATTTGCATATTGCTGTCGATGGTTTGTAAGCGCATTCCCATTTGTATCGGCATGAAGAGAGTGTGAGCAACCAAACACCAAATGCCATCAGAAAGGTTACCAGTTCTCATGCCTTCCGTGTATCCTTCAAGCAGTTTTGGCCGACAAATCGCGAGGGGAGAAGACCATGGCAAAATTAGCTGGTGTGATACCAAGACTGTCGTAGCTAAAAAGTGTGTCGATGGTATGGACTTCTGCATCAGGGCACCGGTCTCCGCAAAGTAAGTAGCGGATTGAACGTCCCCTAACGCCGCCAAGCTAACCATACCCAAAATACATTGGGCAGCTCCCGAAAACGAAAACAGACCGTGTTCCAACGTCATGTTCACCATCTTTGTTGTCGACAAGGCCAAAAGAAGCGGACTCGGCAACTGGGCACATGCATAGTTCATTCGTCCCAATATGGTCATGGTTGCCTCAAGTTTGACATTATCGGAAGGCTTCAAAGCCTGGTATTCTGCCTTTGTGGTTTTCTTCGCGAGTTTTATCGTCTTTTGTACCGATCGAATTGCGTGCACGGGGAGGAGGAGGCGAGTATGGACAAGTTTGCAGTCGAACTCTTTCAGAACCTCAAGGCTGAAATCAATGGCCTCTCGGTATCTTACATTGACGAAGCACAGTATATTAATCTTCACCATGTACAAGCGGAATTTTTCCAGTGCCGTGTAATCATCTCTCTTCAGAATCACATCGCAGTATTCTTCGGCAATCTCAACATTCCCCGTCGCCACTTCCATTTCTGCCCCCATGGTATATGCGTTCAGGGCCAATTCACGATGCTCGTTCCACCTTTCATTGGGTAACATCTCAATAGTCTTCGCTGCATACTTGGCGCCACTGTAAAATGCAGACAGACGCTGTGCTTTCTCGGCCGCCCTCAAGTTGAGTTGCGCAAATTCCAACCGTCCATGAACATTCGACTTGTTGATGAGATTTGTGACAACAAACAGCAAGAGTTCAAGTTTGTCGTCAGGAAGATCATTGAGTAAAGTGAACCCGACTTCAAAGTAAAACGATGATCTTTGAGCTTCTTCCATGTCGAGGGCCGCTTCTTGAACCTTGTCGTGAACCCATCGATAGTATTCTCCGTCCTCATGTTCTACAAAATTGCCTTTTTCGAGTTTTACAAGTAGCGCCATTGTAGGATCCTCCTCTGTCACATTCAGATCCCTGGTACTTGATCCATGCTTTTCCCATAACAGAGCAAGGACGGATGGGTCAAATGTTGATCCAAGACACGCAGCATATTGCATCAGCAACCGCAAATCAGACGACAATTTCTTCATTCGAAGTTGCAGCAAGTCAACAACATTTTCCGTAGACATGGTCCCATCTTCAATCGCCCTGTCGTCCCAGACCCACTTTAGCAATCCCAAGTTAAACGATATCAATTGCTCTTCTTCCAGCATCGCAATGAACTGCACCACAAAGTTTGGGTTCCCCAGAGTGCGCTTGAAGCATGTCTTAGCCAATCCCCGCGTGGCATCTTTGTCATCCATCCCCAACAGTGCCATGATAATTTCGTGTACACCATCCGCATCTAAATTCTTTGGCTCTATATGGGTCATGTCAAAATGGAACTTCTTTTTCTTCTTTTCCAGAGTCTGCAACACAGTCGACAATGTATCCTCTGGATCGACTTCGTCTGAGCGAAATGTCCCAATGATCATCAGTGATTCTTTATTGAATGGATCCGACAGCAAATCTTCAATGACACCCAATGATGATCGATCTGCCCACTGCAAATCATCCAGAATAATTACTAGCGGTGAACAGTGTTGGCACAATACACGAATGAAAACCTTGAAGGCATTCTTCCATTTGGCTTGTTCGGCATCCGGATTGTACAGTTCTTGCACGAGGACACTTCTTTGAGCCAAAAGGAAGTCTGCCGGTGCCAATGTCTCTAAAGCTGGAATCAATGCCGCCAAAAGAGTCCTGTCATCTCCCAGTTCCAACGCTAGCTGTTTCTTCATTTGTTCTGTTTCTCCGTCCGTCACCAATGCGTCCTGATAGAGCTGATTCAACGCATCCACCAGACCAGAGTATGGCTGCGTGCCACTCTCTAGGTTGAATTTCCCCCTTCCAACGATTCCTCTGTCGCTGCCTGATATTTGTTCTTCGACTGTTTTTGTGAGAGAACTCTTCCCCAGTCCGCTCGTTCCTTTGATGACGATTAATTCTTTTATCGTATCGTTTAGCGCTCGATCGCAGCGTTCTTTGAGTATCGTCACCTCTTTATCTCGTCCAACCAGTCCCAAGGCATCATACTTGAGTTTATTGATGGTAAGTTCTTGTATTCTTGGATTAAACGCCGGAGACTTAATGAAAACAAAGGAATTACTGTGGTCGCTTGTTGTCAATAGATCTCTATGGGACTTGAACGCTGAAGAATTATTATGTTCGCTTGTTGACAACATATCTCGAGACGATTTAGTGCTCCGTCGGTCACTGGAATCAATCGTAAAGGTCCCACTGCCGCTGCTCGCTGCCGACCTCATTGACATGGATGTGGAACGTCGCATAGTAGTGGTTTCCTTACTGTTATTCAAAATGTCACGGCTGCTTTCATGATTGGGCTGTCTGCGTAGTCGGAACGACACTGGCGATTTGCGTTCATGCTGATCCATGAAAGACTTGTTGAATATTCAGATGAATGCACGGTAACGTAATTATTTTGTTAGTAGATACGACTGCACCGAGATCATATGAGAGGTGCAGCACAGGTTGCGGAAGTCCGGACGGATGCAGGTTTCTGATACACGATGTGCAACCTCTATATATGCGGTATCATATTTAGTAACTTGTTGCTCACGCGACACCCGTAAGCAATTTTCGCATTCGTAGTTTTTCGCATTATTGACGAACAAAATCCTTTATTTTTATTTGATTATAAAGATGCGTATTTATATTTATGCCTTTCTTAGCAAAATCAAAAGTGTCGAAATATGCCGGTTTTAAATGTATAAAATGGATGAATTAATCGAAAATATTCAGCTTTTTGAGAATTTTAACACTTTTTCACCGTCGCGCAAGGCATTTTTTTTACCAGAACGGATAGTTGAAGTTTGGGGAAGACTGGAGGTGGTATTTCATCGTGTTACAAAGATTCCAAGCCCGCGTCTTGGCACTTTCAATGATACCTCATATCAAGATGAGTTCTTTCGTGGGGCAGGTGTATCTAGATGGGTGCTCAAGAGATCATACCAAATCTTTTTGGTGTCGCAATGCTGGCCCCAACACTTGGATGGTCGACTTCTCTAAATGAAACAAAATTCAAAACTGACTTGACCCTTTCAGCCCATCTACCTTGGCATACGCGCCCCAGTCCTCGTAGAAGCGTATTGCTTCATCCATTCGATATTTTGCTTCTGCTGAATCGTGGAGCTCGTTCAACAAGAAGTCCGAGTACCGTTCATTGGCGAGAGCAGCGTGATTTAGTTGGCCCGTTCTGGCAGCGTACACGATGGTTTCCTGATATAACGATTTAGCCCGATTCGTGTCTTTGTTTAAACCTGCTTGTTCCGCGCTGAGCAGTGTGTAATAGGGATGGGCGTTTGGATTTCCTTGCTTTCTCAACTTTGCCATGAACCTGAGGATTTTAGTAGCGGGTTTTCGGTATATTCGCTTTTTGGTCTTCCTCGCCATAGCGAAGAGAGCGACGCCCCTCAAGAAAGATTCAAATATGCCCATCGAATCCCCTTTGAAATGGTTCCTGTAGGCCCCTCCGATTGTTAGAGAAAGCCTCGCAGCTTCCTCAAAATCACCAAAGTATACCATCGACATATAATTGGCAAGGGACAGCATAGCACGACGATTCTTCGCTTTGATACCGTCCTCGTCACTCAACACCGTATTGGTGCTTATCACTGACGTTTGGTCCGACTCTCCCATCAGATCTGACACTACTTGGCAACCAAGTCTCATTCCATCAGCATGATCGGATTGTTGAAGATCTTCGACCACTCGGAAATAAGTTTGCATATATGCATCGATGGTTTGCAAGCGCATTCCCATTTGTATTGGTATCAAGATGGTATACGATATCAAGCACCAAATGCCGTCGGAATGATTGCCAGTTCGCATGCCTTCCGTGTATCCGTCCAGTAGCATTGGTCGACAACTTGCCAATGGAGATGACCATGGCAAAATAAGGTGATGGGACACCAGCATCGTAGTCGCTACAAAGTGTTTCGATGGTATGGACTTCTGCATCAGAACGCCTGTCTCCGCAAAGTAAGTTGCCGATTGAGCGTCACCCAACGCCGCCAAGCTAACCATGCCCAACAGACATTGAGCGGCTCCAGAAAAGGAGAACAAACCATGCTTCAGTGTCATATTCACCATTTTGGTTGTAGACAAGGCAAGAAGAAGCGGTCTAGCTGACTGGGCACATGCATAGTTCATTCGTCCCAGTATGGTCATGGTTGCCTCAAGTTTGACATCATCTGACGGCTTCAAAGCTCGATACTCTGCCTTGGTGGTCTTCTTTGCAAGTTTTATCGTCTTTTGTACCGATCGGACCACGTGTAATGGGAGGAGGACCCGGTTTTCGACAAGTTTGCAACCGAACTCTTTCAGAACCTCAAGGCTGAAATCAATGGCCTCTCGGTATCTTACATTGACGAAGCACAGTATATTAATCTTCACCATGTACAAGCGGAATTTTTCCAGTGCCGTGTAATCATCTCTCTTCAGAATCACATCGCAGTATTCTTCGGCAATCTCAACATTCCCCGTCGCCACTTCCATTTCTGCCCCCATGGTATATGCGTTCAGGGCCAATTCACGATGCTCGTTCCACCTTTCATTGGGTAACATCTCAATAGTCTTCGCTGCATACTTGGCGCCACTGTAAAATGCAGACAGACGCTGTGCTTTCTCGGCCGCCCTCAAGTTGAGTTGCGCAAATTCCAACCGTCCATGAACATTCGACTTGTCGATGAGATTCGTGACGACAAACAGCAAGAGTTCACGCTTGTCGTCAGGAAGATCATTGAGTAAAGTGTATCCGACTTCAAAGTAAAACGATGATCTTTGAGCTTCTTCCATTTCAAGGGCCGCTTCTTGAACCTTGTCGTGTACCCATCGATAGTATTCTCCATCACGCTCTACAAAGTTGCTTTCTTCCAGCTTTGCAAGTAGCACCATTGTAGGATCCTCCTCTGTCGCGCCTCTGATACTTGACCCATGCTTTTCCCATAACAGAGCAAGGACGGATGGGTCAAATGTTGATCCAAGACACGCAGCATATTGAATCAGCAACCGCAAATCAGACGACAATTTCTTCATTCGAAGTTGCAGCAAGTCGACCACATTTTCCGTAGACATGGTCCCATCTTCAATCGCCTTGTCGTCCCAGACCCACTTTAGCAATCCCAAGTTAAACGATATCAATTGCTCTTCTTCCAGCATCGCAATGAACTGCACCACAAAGTTTGGGTTCCCCAGAGTGCGCTTGAAGCATGTCTTAGCCAATCCCCGCGTGGCATCTTTGTCATCCATCCCCAACAGTGCCATGATAATTTCGTGTACACCATCCGCATCTAAATTCTTTGGCTCTATATGGGTCATGTCAAAATGGAACTTCTTTTTCTTCTTTTCCAGAGTCTGCAACACAGTCGACAATGTATCCTCTGGATCGACTTCGTCTGAGCGAAATGTCCCAATGATCATCAGTGATTCTTTATTGAATGGATCCGACAGCAAATCTTCAATGACACCCAATGATGATCGATCTGCCCACTGCAAATCATCCAGAATAATTACTAGCGGTGAACAGTGTTGGCACAATACACGAATAAAAACCTTGAAGGCATTCTTCCACTTGGCTTGTTCGGCATCCGGATTGTACAGTTCTTGTATCAGACCACTGCGATGGCTCACCAGAAAATCTGCCGGTGCCAATGTCTCTAAAGCTGGGATCAATGCTGCCAGAAGAGTCCTGTCATCTCCCAGTTCCAACGCTAGCTGTTTCTTCATTTGTTCTGTTTCCCCATCCGCCACCAATGCGTCTCGATACAGCTGATTCAACGCATCCACCAGACCAGAGTATGGTTGTGAGCTACTTTCTAGGTTGAATTTCCCTCTTCCAACAATTCCTTTGTCGCTTCCTGATATTTGTTCCTCCACAGTTTTCGTGAGTGAACTCTTCCCCAGCCCGCTCGTTCCTTTGATGACGATTAATTCTTTTATCGTATCGTTTAGCGCTCGATCGCAGCGTTCTTTGAGTATCGTCACCTCTTTATCTCGTCCAACCAGTCCCAAGGCATCATACTTGAGTTTATTGATGGTAAGTTCTTGTATTCTTGGATTAATCTTGTGTGGATGCGCCACCAACGAACTCGGTTCGACAACTGACACGATGCCTTGAGGAATTTGGACCTTCCGTCGTTCATTGGAGCGAACTGTTGCTGGCGAAGCAATGGGACTGTTGCCGCCGCCACTTGAGCGCATCGATATGGACATGGTGGAGGAACGTGACGAGGCGTCTATGTGCTGCATCATGTCACGACTGTCACCACCGGTCGAAACTGATTCCATTCCCTGCTTGTCAATCCCATCAGGCCGTCTTCGTAACCGGAACGACAATGGTGGTTTGACTTCATGGTGATCCATAAAGCGCTTTAGAATACTCAGATATACAAATGAATAAGGTCAATCACTCTCGCATTGCATACATTTTATGCTATATCTTGCGAAGAAAAATTCAAATGACGAACCGGTTTCTGATCTTATTTGATCGGACGTACGACAGACGACGTGCCGTTTTAACTCATATCACTACAAACCAAAGCGTTGTTTTCAGGTGCGAAATCACCACCAGATTACTACCGTAGTGATCGGATAGCTAAAATAATCGACAAATTTGAGAATTTTTGGCTTTGAAATTTTCCCTTTAAGTAGTCATTTGTCAATTTTGACGCCAATAAGTAGAGGTTTTCGACTCCTTGAGAAATGAACAAAAACCCTAAGTAAATATTTGAAGAAAATAGTGCACGTGCCTCCTCAACTGGTAAACGTTCGCAATTGCAGCCATAAAAATCGCAGAATGCGTTTCCTTTTTAGCGAAGTCAACTTATGTGCTGTGTGACTACTTTTAGTATGTTTCTACACAAAAAATCTGAGACATTCGGCAGTGAGGATTCGAGGATTGCCCGCCACTTGAAAAATCCTCACTGCCGAATGTCACAGATTTTCCCAAAAATGGAGTCCGACAACAGCACCAACCCAATGTCATCTCCTGCTATCAAGAATTGCAATAGAATGATACGATCTCAAACAATATGCATCTAATTGGTGTTTTGAACCATTCTGTTTCAAACAAAGTGTCAATTTTGGCCCTTTCGCCGCCCAACAAGATGGATTTTGGAGTTTCTCTGGTGCTCAGCACTCATCACCGCTTGTTTTCAAGGGTATGTTCGACTAGTGATGTTGCATCAAGAATGGATAAATTGCAATGCGCTACGGGAAATGAATACTCTGCAAGTCCTTCTATTGGCAATATTGCATCCATGCACCAATCAACCAACCGAAGTGAAGACTTTTGGGAAATTTCTGGATTCAAATGAGACTCTGAGACTCGTATTGTGTGACAGTCGACCCTGTGTGCTCAAGCGACGACCTAGCAAGTCATGGTAGGTTCTAATTATGTCAATTATTACTGCTGGAACGCGACTCGCGCTCTTGCTTGCCTTGGTGTCACATTTACGGTTAGCAAGTTGACATCTACTGTGTCATGAAACCAAACAAACAAAATCAAAACGGTTTGCTTTCGACCCAGCATGGCAAGAGGAGGGAACTTTCTTAATTCTTTTACTCCACGACCTAAGTATGGTACCACCGAAGGATATTATCTGGGTCGGAGGCAAGCATGTAAGTGATTTGACCGACGGTTGGATGACTATTTGAAATCTGAATGGCTAACAATTCAAAAGCAGAATCAATTTCAGGTGGAAAGGGTGACAAGAGGAGCGAACTTTCCAATTCGTTCACACTAGGACTGAAGTATGGTATTATTGAACGATAATATCTGGGTTGGAGGCAAGAATGTAAGTGACTTGACCGACGGTTGGATGACTATTTGAAATCTGAATGGCTAACAATTCAAAAGCAGAATCAATTTCAGGTGGAAAGGGTGACAAGAGGAGCGAACTTTCCAATTCGTTCACACTAGGACTGAAGTATGGTATTATTGAACGATAATATCTGGGTTGGAGGCAAGAATGTAAGTGACTTGACCGACGGTTGGATGACTATTTGAAATCTGAATGGCTAACAATTCAAAAGCAGAATCAATTTCAGGTGGAGAGGGTAACAAGAGGAGCGAACTTTCCAATTCGTTCACACTAGGACCGAAGTATGGTATTATTGAACGATAATATCTGGGTTGGAGGCAAGAATGTAAGTGACTTGACCGACGGTTGGATGACTATTTGAAATCTGAATGGCTAACAATTCAAAAGCAGAATCAATTTCAGGTGGAGAGGGTAACAAGAGGAGCGAACTTTCCAATTCGTTCACACTAGGACCGAAGTATGGTATTATTGAACGATAATATCTGGGTTGGAGGCAAGAATGTAAGTGACTTGACCGACGGTTGGATGACTATTTGAAATCTGAATGGCTAACAATTCAAAAGCAGAATCAATTTCAGGTGGAGAGGGTAACAAGAGGAGCGAACTTTCCAATTCGTTCACACTAGGACCGAAGTATGGTATTATTGAACGATAATATCTGGGTTGGAGGCAAGAATGTAAGTGACTTGACCGACGGTTGGATGACTATTTGAAATCTGAATGGCTAACAATTCAAAAGCAGAATCAATTTCAGGTGGAGAGGGTGACAAGAGGAGCGAACTTTCTAATTCGTTCACACTAGGACCGAAGTATGGTACCATCGAACGACAATACCTGGTCCGGAGGCAAGAATGTAAGTGACTTGACCGACGGTTGGATGACTATTTGAAATCTGAATGGCTAACAATTCAAAAGCAGAATCAATTTCAGGTGGAGAGGGTGACAAGAGGACAAAACTCCTTTAATTCTTTCATACCACAACCAAAGTATGGTACCATCGAACGACAATACCTGGTCCGGAGGCAAGAATGTAAGTGACTTGACCGATGGTTGGATGACTATTTGAAATCTGAATGGCTAACAATTCAAAAGCAGAATCAATTTCAGGTGGAAAGGGTGACAAGAGGACAAAACTCCTTTAATTCTTTCATACCACAACCAAAGTATAGTACCATCAAACGACAATACCTGGTCCGGAGGCAGGAATGTGAGTGACATGACCGTCGTTTGGATGACTATTTGAAATCTGAATGGCGGAAACAGAACAAAGAGATAAAAATGGGTCCCGGAGTTTTCTAACAAATGCTAGTGCACTGGTCAATCTAACACCTCTCTTGTAACTAATAAATATATAGAGAAAGGATTGGGAGAGTACTTTGGGGGTTTAATAGTCTAGAAGTACAGGGATCTCGGTCTGGGCATGTGGTGAATCGAATTTCTCTCATCATCAGCAACTTGTTCTGATGAGATGTCGATGATCTCACAACTGCTCAGACATCGTGAACCCTTATCATCTTTTGTTCTAGGTCTATGGTGATCGGTTTTGGACATTGTTTTGTAGATCTTGGGAAGAAGTTAAATGCTGGACTCAAGATCTACGACTCCACGAAAACAGCTTTGTTCCTATGATGAGCCAAAAGACGCGTTCTCACCTTTGAAATGACATAGATTTCCAGATCACGAGGCCTGGATCTATTAAGGTTACATAACTAATAACTATCACGCACAGGAATAGAATGATTTGTAACCAGAATAGTGCCGTTTTGACCAAGACTCGGACATAGACCTTGGTTTGGGAATGTCATGGTGGTTTTCCTCGTTTCCCGTCTATCCAAGGCCACTATTTCCGAATCTAAATGCATGAGTGTCTAATCTATGTACATATAAGAAAGGGCGCATGGTCAAATACCAATATTTCTTACCGCAACATGGTCGTTAGTTACACAACTTGGATCTAGGCCCTGGGTATTGGAATTTAGGATCGAATTGATCGGATTCAAGGTCATTGTGGTACCCGGCATGCGCATTTCTACGAGCTTGTCGTTCAATTCCTACCAGGAATGAAAACCAAGTTTCAAGTCAAAAATCACAATTTTCTGACATCCAGCCATTTTCCAGCATGCATACCACACACCACACAACCCTGATGGAAATAATAGGTACAGTATCAACATAGTGTAGCGATGTTTTGATGCATCAATGAATGGGAAGAGGCGTATGGGAAATAACAGATAATAGTGTTTCCAATGGATCATTCAAAGAAGCAGAAGAAGAACAAAACGAAGGTGAGTCTCATCATTGCACTGTTTGTCTCATTCGATGTTCTTATCCTTGATCATTTTGCTCACCACTCTTTTGCTTTTGCGACGATTGAAGGCTGTTCAAGAAGAAGTTCAAGAAGAAGTCCAAGGTAGAGTACAGTGTGCTAGCGTGATGGATCAATTGCACGAGGAGATGACACAATACAACGTAAGTCAGAGTCTATCAGACTGATTGAATCAATAATCCAAGTCTCGAATTCTCTTCTAATCATATTTTGTCTACTTCAGAATCAACAGGGAAGGTCAAGAAGTGATAGCATCAATGTCACCCTTCAAAATCCTGCCGAACGGCTTGCAATACAACCGGAATAGAGAGGGATTGGGACGGGAGTGGCTTGTGACTCCAATCCATGTGTAGAACATGGAACAGCGATGACGAAGTGGTTGCTTTCCAATTGCGAAATTGAAGGTTTCAAATCAAGCTAGATAGGTACTAGATGCCTCGAGCAGAGCCATGAACGCACTATGAATTGCATTGCTTTAACTACTATTAATCGATACAAATGCTTGTACTAAAAACGTTGCTACAGACTCAAATCATTATTAGCCGCGCATTGGTTAGAAAAGAAGCGGTTATTTGGTATTCCGATAGCCGTTAATTTCGGTGGTCGCATGTAGAAGCGCTTTTGGCGAACTTGGTGTCGTTAAGTAGAAAAAAGGAGAATGTCGCTGTTGTAATATGCATCCCAATAACTACCAATGAGTTATATGCTTTTGAGACCCTTCTTGTGATATTGGAACCGATCGCTACACGAAGAACATAAAACTCTCCCTCACTTATGGACGGGATATTTACCAGGAAGCACCACTTATGGCGAGCCAGCATCGCCGATCAAGTTTTCCTGTTGTTCTACGGTTGTAATCCCGGTGCCAAATCGCTACATGATGGTTTGTAGTGATTGGAATGGTTGAAAAAGCCTTTCTGTTTGACCTATTCGACGCATTCGACCGAAGTTTTAGACGGCGAAAAACCTCGCACACGACCCAAATATACTTCGAAAAAACGATAAGTCGTCGCCAAACGTGACACGATTTCAGGTTTTCCAGAACCGCATGCAACGGCAGATGAGGCAGATCTTTTTCTCTCACAGAACGACAGAAGGGGTAGCCCACGACCATGACGCTTCGAAGAAGCACTCGCCAACGCAATCCCACACAAAAGCCAGCTCCAGCTCCCGCACCAGCTCCCGCTCGTACCAAGCGCAAGGCAGCACCCAAGAAAAAGAAGGCAGCGCCCGCTACAAAGAAGAAGACCAAGCTTACCAAGTTGAAGTCACTCAAAACAAAGCAAGCTGAATTTTCTCTGGAAGATGTCGTGGTGGATCCTCAAGCCAGTCTAGGACACGTCGTGGTCTGTAAGACTCCTGATGACGACGAAGTTCCCACCGATGCCATGCTGGCACTGGTAAATCCAGCCAAGAACTCGGACAAGTTCTATATCCTTCAGTTGGTGGAGGAGGAAAATGTTGACAATAAATTCCATCTCTACATGCGCTGGGGACGTACTGGAACATCTGGACAAGCTCAAATAGAAGATTTTGATGACTTTGACAAGGCATATGCAGCCTTTGACGAGAAATTTAAGGCCAAGACCAAACTTCCATGGGCAGAACGCCAAGAAGCTGCTGCTCAAGATGAAACTCACTACCATTTTGTTGGTCACAACATGTTCAATATGGACGAACATTATGTGAGTTCTGCGGGCCAAGACAATGCCTCTGAGGACAATCCCAAGTGGCAATACTGGGTAGGCGATGGTGTCGATGGCAAGGAAGATGGCTGGTACGACTACGATGCTACTGGAGGAGCCCAAGTCGAACGTCTATGGCGAGAGTTTCAGAACCTCTTGGCATCCACTCAACAGCAACACGAAGCTACCTATGTGGCTGTCCGGATTGTAGCCAGTGGTGTCTGGAACTATGCTGTCGATTTGGTGAATATGACCCAAACCAATGTGACTCATGCCAATCACACACAACGTTTCATTCGTCGTTTTACTGGTGGAGATGACAACGGACCACCGGCTGCGGTGACATCCACAGCACCAGTCGTCCCAGTGACTCCCTCGTCTTCCAACACTACGACCAACTTGAAGACGCCTCCAGTCACTACTTCCTCTTCCGCTGCTGCAGTCATCACACCTGCCCAACGAAATCTCTTTTCCACTCCTAAGCAGTCCGCTGGTCCTCCCGTGGATGATTTGATCAGTGTCGTGGGCAAGAACGCTTCCGACTATACAGTGGTCGAATCTGGTGAGAATCCAGGGACTTGGTACGATGTTGTCTTGAATCAGTGCAACATCGGGGGAAACAACAACAAGTACTATCGACTCCAAATGTTACAAGAGATTAGTACGAAACAAATTTACGTGTGGTTCCGTTGGGGGCGTGTTGGTGAAATGCCAAGGTCCAGTACTTCGACTTGGCTGGGACCTTTTGATGACGAAGAAGGCCCCGCTTTCAAGGCCTTTACCAAGAAATACCGTGACAAGACTGGCAATGTCTTTGGCGCTACCGATTTCAAACCCAAAAAGGGCAAGTACACACCAATCGAAGTCGATCACAATGTGGAAGTTACCGACGAAGCCTTGGACGCGGCATCTGCGGCCAATCAAAAGAATGCTGTGAAGACTGAAGAAGTCGAGTATTTACCCAGCAAATTGGACAATACAACAAAGGATTTGATTCAAACTCTCTTTTCCAAAGAAATGCGCAACGAAGCACTATCGAGTTTTCAAATCGACTTGAAACGATTGCCATTGGGAGTCCCGTCGCAGGCCCAAATTCAAAGTGGTATTGACGTGTTGACGCAAATTGAAGAAAAACTCAATGATCCTTCCAGCCAAAGCGACTCGTTTATGGAGCTGTCGTCTCGATTCTACACCACCATTCCCCATTCGTTTGGACGATCCCGTCCTCCCGTGATTGGAGACAAGGAATCCTTGCAGAGCCGCTACGACATGTGTAACATTTTGATGGACATGTACTCTACTTCCGAAACCCTTCGCAAAATTGAGGCGGAAGAAAAGAAGGCAACTGCTGTCAAAAAGGTCCTTCCCAGCCCAGTCGACCAACATTATGAATCCCTTCATGCGGATTTGGGGCTATTGGACAAAATGTCCAAGGATTTCCAAGTCGTCAATCAATACTTTGAAGCTACGAAGGGGTCTCACTCGTCCGCCAAGTTGTTGAATGTGTGGTCAGTGAACCGTCATCAGGAAGATGAGCGATTCCAGGAACACGACAAGCTGGGCAATCGTTGTTTGTTCTGGCATGGTACCAACATTGCCGTGGCGGCTCCCATTTTGACCTCTGGATTGCGCATCATGCCCCATTCGGGTGGACGAGTCGGAGCTGGAATCTATTTGGCCAATCTACAAGAAAAAAGTGCTCAATATACGAGTGGATATGGTGCCAAGTATGCCTGCATGTTTTTGTGCGAGGCTCCTCTGGGCAAACAGCACACGGTGGATCAAGATGGTCCCCATGCCTCTGGATTAAAAGCAGCTCCAGCTGGATTTGATTCGGTCCATGCTGTGGGACGCATCCAACCAAAAAAGTTTACCAATTTGAAATTGGATGGAAAGACGGTCAAGGTTCCTTGCCAAGAGCCACAAGACGGAAACAAGAAGTCTTCATTTTATCATGACGAACTATTGGTCTACAAGGAAAGTCAAGTCCGTCTTCGATATGTCATTACGGTCAAACTCTAAATAAGAGACGAATCAATGCATCAAATTTCAATAAATTAAATCGTTTGTAGCATAATTGTTCTCGAGAACACGTCTGCAGACGAAACAGTGATTGGCTTCGTTCGTCTTGGCCAACCAATCAAAAGGCTCTTACATTATGCAGGTGCAATTTTTAGTGGGTTTTCAGCCAATGAGAGTTAGTCAAATCACTAAAAATCAACCCATTTTTAGTGGTCTGAACCAATCACAGCGGGCCATTCTCTAAAAATAGACAATGTCCACTAAGTTAGTACTCGTCATTACTTGCAAATGATGATTATACTGTAGAGGGATGGTACCTGGTACCGTAGGCCCAGGCTAGATACGGCCCTGCCACTCTGCCATTGTATTATAAAGCACTGTCGCACCTTTTTTAATGAGTCACCTTACCACTGGATTACGAGCTAGCGATACAGTTACCCTATGATCACTTCTAGCTGCTCTGAAGAACGGGTGTGGCAGCCACAAAACCGAATTGACAAGCGCTACAGCATGAGGTGACGGATACGCCCATCTGTAGAAACTTCGTTTTCAATCTTCTATTTATATTATAGATTAATTTCTATCGTTTCAGTGTCACTTATGGTAGCATGCCCCTGTAAGAAACTGATAACAACTGCCATAGTTGCTAGTAGTAGGTGTCACTTCACCTTTGGAATCTAATCATTGTCTCAATTCCGTGCACCAAGGCCTTGTTGATTGTTTTCTCGTCAGAATAAACCCATCCCCTGTGACCATACGGTAGTAAACTGTCGTAGCGCGGCCTTATGGTGGAAACTTGGCCATCAAGGAACCCAGCAAGAGTTTGCCTCTGTTTTCGCCTTTGCATCTTACTCAAAAAACGGTTGATTATTGCATTTCTTCAATCATGTAATACACATGTAGTCTCTTTGGCGGCGAGCTTGTGCCTGGATTTGGTCCTTCCTCACCTTGCTTGATTCCCAAAATATTGAGTCCATTGACGACGCAAAATCTGACTACCATCATCAATGACGTCAACTTCTGCGCTGCATATCTGGAAATGTTCGTGACCTCAAATTCAGAGTGCGATAAATCTCCGATTTCTGATTGGATCTGCGATATGAAGGCACAGATGATGTTATTAGAGGTGCTCGAACGTCATTTCAAAAGTTTCAGAGGCATCGGTCAACATACATCAAACAATCATTGTTACCTTGTTCAAAATCCGTCAAAATCCTGGCTAGAGCCAGGGTCATAGAGCATATATTCTTGCGACGGTATGCATGAGGCCAGTGCTGTGTTGTAAAGACACTTTATTGCAATCCTGTTGCTTTCTCCTCTTTTCTTTTCTTTCCTCTTCGTTTTCTTTTCTTTCCTTTTTCTTCCTCTTCCCCCTTCTTTTTCCCCGGGGGATTTAGTATAAATAGTTGCACCAGCATAGTATAAAAGCCAATCAAAATGGTATCTTTGTGAAGCTGGTTTTAGCAAAAGAAACGGTCATTTTGTGACGTTCCAGTAAGATCCATCAATTTTCGACTCAAAAACAGTCATTTTTGATCGCGTTTTCATTTTCCAATGAAAGCGATGGTGGGCTTCATTCCTCTACCGCTTCAAAAAATATTAGCTCTCCTCAGCTTCATCAACAGCCATCGCTTCAGATACAGTGCTACAATAGCGGTCACCAAAGAATGTCAGTGGTGCGTTTTGTCTGTAGTGCTCGGGCACCTCAATCACAAAGTCACGAAGCTCAGTCAGAAGCGTATTGCAATCATCATCCATGAGCTTGGTGTATCCAAGACCGGTGAAGATAACACAGGGCGCTCTCTCTTCATTAGAAATGCAAGAACGTAATGCCATATCACCGCTTTGGGCTAAACCACTTTCCATCTCGTTTCCACCAATGGCAAATACAACCGCAGGCCAATCAAATGCCACCTCTGCTCTTCTGAACTCTTCCTGTTCCGCCTCTGTAAGAAAGTACAGTGGTGTAATTTTGTGATGTGTTGCGGCATTGGACAATGGCTGGAAGGTATGCAACGAGTCTCCAATCCGATTCTTATCTTGTCCCGCAAGGGCCGTGAACTTGTCGGACCCTAAACGAACGGGGATCAACCAGTCAATGCCCTTGCGGCCATCATCTACGACAATTGCAGCGGTTCGTCGATATGCACAGCGCAATAGATCTGGTGTGATTAGTTTGTCGGAGCCTTTTGAACGCGACAAATACACAAAGTGCGTAAAGCATACCACGCCATCGAATGCGGATGCTTGAAATAAATCCTGACTTTGCTTCTGATCGGTGCCGCGAACGAACTCGGACAGAAAAGTACGGAGCTTCACTTCCACGACAGCGGGACGGTGCTGATCTTCAGACCCTTCTGAGGCAGAGACCTTGCTCTCGGTCTTGGTTCTGACCATGGCTCGGTCCATGGCCAAAATATTCAACAAACGAACAATGAATTCACCTCTGTGCCCCTTCGGGACGGCTCCGGACAGAAAATACTGCTTCAACGTAGGCAGCCCTTTGTGGAGAAAACCAATGCCGCTCGTAGTGTCAGTTTTGACATCATACCCTTCCAGATAATACGGCTTTGCTGCGATCGAAAGAATTGGTTCCGAAGGATACGATACCACAAGATCCTCCCGGCTTTCTGAAAGCTTGACGGCAGTACCCATGTGACTTGACACCAGCGTTGATGCCACCATGGAAATAGGAGATATCGTCAAGCACACTCGACATGCAAACAATGCCAGAATTTGCGACGCATTCAGGTCTTTTGACTCCGTGATTTTTGAGTCTAGCAGCAGCTTTTTAGTCGCAAGGTCAAGAAGAAAGGAGGTGCTCCCCCCCTCATTCGACAAATATGCCTTCCACAGGGGTCGTCCCATGGAGAAAAGGTTGACGGGCTGGTGGCACTCTTCGCAGCTCATCCCCAGGAGTTTTTCGCAGCTGTTCCAAGGCAAACCTAGGGTATGGTGCAAGAGATAGGTGCTCATCGGTTCTCTTGCATCGTCGTCTGCTGTCGGTTTGTAGGATGCATCAAGCCGCCTGTGAGGAATGGTTTGAGTAAGCGATGAAAAAGTGCCAAGAATGACGAAAAAGCACTTGTCGTTCACCGACTTGTATTCGACCATCGCCTTTCGCATGCACCGGAAAAACGAAATATCATCGTTTGTTAGCCTTTGTAGTAACTCCGAGGCTTCGTCGATCACAATCAAGACGCTGCCATTAGACTCGGCTTGTGTTCTAGTGCGTTTCGTAGAGGATTGTGTGAGCTCAGAATCCTTGAGTTCAAAAGATGTCGCTTCTTCAACTGATTCAACTGCTGAGCGAAACAAATTGACAAAAGCGCTCTGTACGATTTTCGTTTCCTTTTGTGCCAAGCCAGCTTGCATTGTCACGTTATTCGTGGGGTACGCTTGTTTTGAAGCAAATGATATATAAACCACGCGACGTGCCTTGCCGTGACCTTGTTGTCGCAGTTCCATAAGTAGCCTCGATTTGCCATAGAATGGCAAAAAATGGAAAATATTTCGCTTCGATCTTCTCATACAAGTCTTCCTGCGAGCTAAGGTGGTTCCAGAAGCTGTCTGTCAAGTTGTTATCTCGAAACGGAATTTGAAACGCCCTTTTCGCCCTATCAATGTCAACAACAAGCGATGAAACAGTCGCAGTGTTTTTTTTCTGTCATTGTGCAACTTCAAAACTGTTTCGCACATTTTCATAATAAACGAATGTGGCACTTTAAAGACTTTTGGTTCCAGGTGTTCAACTACACTTCCAAAAATATTATCAATGACCAGCTCCTTACCAAGGTCATCTTTATGAGTATGGAATGAATGCAAAAGGGCATTGGCGAAGTCCGTTCGAAAATTCGGTTGCTGAGGAGAAGTGTGTTGCTTGAAAGACCTAATAGCTTCTTTTTCAGATAGGACTTTTTGGATGATCGCCTCCATTCCGCGACGTTTTGAGTAGATTGCACGATTCTTGATTGATTCTTGGGCTATCCATTGCTTGGAGTTTCAATGCTCTTAGTGTTTGTGAGATTGAATTGATTGTTCTTTTTCGTTTGGCGCTTGGTATGCGCGGTTTTCGCGTCTATGGGTCGTCCGATACGTCTTTCTGTCGCACGTGAACGAGCGAAGGATCGACTCTCCATACAGCTCCCGTAAAAAAGGCGTAGCCCTGGTACAAAAGTGACGATCGCATCGATCGAGTCGGATGGTATTTGACTAAATCGACTACACCTCCACCGAAATTCTGGAACAGGCAACGCCGGATGTGCTGGAGCGGCAATCATACCGTTGTTCGAGTTTTGTTGCTCCTAGAATGAATGACTTCATAGCCGAAGGACTCTATATTATAATGTAGCATATTAATTGATTGTAAACCGTTTACTATAAACGCAACTAGCAGTTTTTAATTATCCATGTCGGCCCTTCCTATAGAAGCAACCTCGAGGACGATAACCAAAATATCCATTTCCCCCCTTCTAGCCGGCGTATTCTCTCCTTGAAGTATCGGGTCGACAGCCGTCTTGGTGTATTTTGGAATCCTACATGTCAACCAATGGAGGGCCTCGTGCACTACTTCACGCCCAAACAACGAAAAATAGAAAAACATCACAATCATCATGATTTCTATCAAACTATTTTAGGTCTTTCCAAGATATGCCTGGGCATTGTTACTTCATCTCATTCACCATACTGGAAGGATAATTTTCATCGCCGTCTCATTGCCGGGGCAGGGCGTTGAAGGATGTGCCATGTAGGCCCTTGCCAGAATCATCGCCTATTTTGGGAAGAACTTCTTCTTCCTCTTGATGTAGCTCGAAAAGGAGTCGAAGAGGATGTGCCCCAAGGTCCTATCACCGTGCACAATAAGGCATCGTGATTCTTCCAGAGGCTGTACGTCCCTGAGTATGGCTCCTCTCATCAGCGTTCTTGGAGTGAAATACACTGCATTATTTTATTGTCTTGGGTGTTAGAAATATAAAATAGGACGACTATCTTCAAAATAATCATTCAGATGCGAGTCATTAACTCTGCATTGTCCATGCGACCAATCAGGTCTACATGCACTGATGACTATCTACTTCAGTTCCATAACTATAGTATCAACTATTCTGCACTCAATCAAAGTTGCAACAACAATCAATCTAGATGGTTTACTGAAAAGAATGAACAATTCTTTTCACTACGTTATTGGTTGGTCATCGCGTCAATTCACTTTCACCAAAGAATCTGGAACCTCAAAAACCTCAGTCAAATATTATACCGCATATAATATCTAACACGCTCCTTCGTCCAAGTGGCTCAACATCCATCAGCCGCATCATCACTTCACTGGATGATATGTGTCCTTCCGAAAATGGTCTTGTTGACGCCTTGCTTGAGACGACACTTTAAAAATGAATAGCTGTATTTCCGAGAGCAATGAACACCAAGTTCGCTCCTTGATTTTTAACCTTCAGAGTGAGCCTTCGTTCAATACTTTCGGCAATAGAAAATCCAATCTCCTTCAAAGAACCGAAGATAACCCCCTGTTAGAAATAGAAAATAGGACGACTATCTTCAAAATAATCATTCAGATGCGAGTCATTAACTCTGCATTGTCCATGTGACCAATCAGGTCTACATGCACTGATGACTATCTACTTCAGTTCCATAACTATAGTATCAACTATTCTGCACTCAATCAAAGTTGCAACAACAATCAATCTAGATGGTTTACTGAAAAGAATGAACAATTCTTTTCACTACGTTATTGGTTGGTCATCATCGCGTCAATTCACTTTCACCAAGGAATCTGGAATCCCAAAAACCTCAGTCAAATATTATACCGCATATAATATCTAACAATTATTGGGATGAAACATCAAACGATATCCAGTGACTTCTACCCACGATAAAGTATGTTTATGCAGTGAGAGGACGTACAGACGTTACCGTATATGGGGATACGGGATACGTTTCCGCCGGTCACTACAGGTCTGAGTGTCATTGTCAAAGTAGGATACACCGATCGTTGGAAGATAATACCATCATTGATACACTACACAATATCCTTGCGGTTAGACTGACTACAATAGTAGGAGAAGACGAAGATATCCCCATAGAAGACAAACGAGATTTGAATCATCATCACCAATCGTCTATCTATCGAGTCATCCCCCATCACGAGCATTTCCAAGAAGGAGCAGGCACCATGAGTCCGTCCGAGAATGAATATGAAGAAACCATTGCAAACTTAAAGCAAGAGAAAGAAGACCTCGAGAAGCAGGTCAGCATGCTGAATGAACGGAACAGGAACCAGGCAATGTTGCTGAAACGATTGGACAGTGCCCGGCAAACCGATCGAACTGAATACGAAGCTCAGATATTGGAGTTGAAAGAAGCCTTGTCACAAGAACGAATCAAGACTAGAAGAGCTGCCAACTTTCAAAATGGTCCCTGGTCTCCGTCCGCCTCACAACGATCCGTCATGGCACCAATCACATCACCCAGACAAACAACGCAAAGTGAAGGGGATCCTCGACAGGTTTCCCTAGATGATCGTAAGAGCTGGAAAGATTCGACCGGAAGTCTAACCTCATCCGGTAGTGATCGATTGGGCAACACCGCACAAGTTCAGAGTGCTTTGCTCGGTGCTGCCATGAAACAAAAGCAACGCAAGCAGAACAAGGGTGGCTTTTGGAGTCTGTTTGGGAACGACAACCATAACGAAGATACCGAAAGCGAATCGGCCAAACGGGATGCTGCGATTCTGAAAAATAATGAAGAGAGCCGCACATCGATACTGACCAAAGAAATCATGCAAGCGCTGGAAGAAAACAAGCGTGTCATTGTGGAACGAGAAGAGGAGCTCTCGGCACGAGAAGAGGTCCAACGCGTGAAGGAAGAGGCCATTCGCAAGAATCAGCAGCGCCGAATGTCTGAAAAAATGAGCTCCAGTTTTGGATTGCTTAGTTTTGGTAGCGACAATATTGACGAAGACGGGGATAACGTCAGGGCACCTACAACACCAGATCAGGTGAATATGATGAACATCAGCAAGCTTCGAGATTCGGATTTATTGGACGTGGATACACTACGGCGACTCATTGCGGACCGAACCGCAGGTATGAAAGAAGAAGACATGACCGATAAGACCAGCATTGTGGTGGGTAGGGAAGAAAAAGAAGATGGCAGTGAGAGCGAGTACGATCCTGAAGGGGATGACGAGCTAACAGCAGCCGCTGAAGACTGAGAGTGGACAGGGGCAAGGGGAGAAAGGTTACAAGAAGACAATCCGGTTTACATGGAGACGACAGACACATGGCCTAAGTTTTTCCTTCAATCTTAGGGGAATGGTTGGGGTACTATTGTAGGCAGCACAGCAAACTACACTTTGCATCACTTGACAAACATTGTCCCTTTGTCACCACTATGTCCAGCTATTTTTTGTGACTAGTATGCTGATGCCTACGTGATGCCTACAACTGTGGGGACAACCGACGAGTCGATTAGTGGAATACTATGGGATCCATCACTGGCACCATCTTCGTGGCGCATACTTTAAGACGCAGTACTACCATATAAACTTTTACATGAAACGAATCTGATCAATCACCCACACAAACATACACACGGAGGAGCATTATTTTCGAAGCAAATCTTTCCAGTAGTTACAAATTATGATGCAAATTTACCTTTCCGTAGACTGCGAATGTGGATACCATGCTATTAGGCTCGTTCCAATGATGTTGCCTCATCGATACTAGTAGGCAATCATCAAAGTCCTTTCATGTACTCTAGATCAGGAAAGGCAACGGCTTATTGTGGTATCAATTTCTATACAAGAGGATCATAGTGCGAATCAGGGAATAAACTGAAAACATCTCGTCAATGGCATTAGCCACATAGGATTGCCATGGATGTCCATCGAAGGAGACGAAGAAGAAGATTATTTCCACTATCTTACATCATGCATCATGCATGCTTGAAATCCCGAATTTGTTTCTGCACCACGTAGTCGCGTTCGGGATCAACGGACGACGGCTGGATGGAGGCAATAGGGCTCTCATTTCGCTGGCATCCGCAGCTGGTCAGAAGGTTACTTTTTTAGCTTCAGTTACGTCAGCCAACTGATCATGCAGCCTCGTTAATTGAATCAATCAGCAGATTATTCTTTGAAAACTGTTTGATTTAGTAGACAGAGCTGACCATCTGGCTGCTATAAATGAATTTCAGATGCGTTCTTTCTAGTCAACGTACGAAGGACAGGGAAGAGACGGAGTTGTGTGACGACAGACAAGAGAGAAACTCATTCTTTTTTCAATCGATCGACGAGAGCGTCGAACGGTTGTTGCAGTTTGTTGGTGTTGTAGTTTACAACAGATCCACAGCTTTCACGGCCAGAACCGCCTCTTTAGATTCTTGATACAGAGAATCAAAAGAGATAAGCAGAGTTTGCGTTGTCGTGTAGCCAAAGGTCCCAAATCGAACCACCAAAGATTGACACTAGATTTTGAAGCGGATTTTCTCTGAGGTATGTGTTTTGACTCGTTAAATGAGCGTTATTTACCGTAGAACCCGGATCTATAAATCCTCCTTCAAGAAGGAACTTTGTTCTTCACCGGTACTCGCAACGACACGACATACGTACCAGAGGCCGATCTTTGGATTTTGAACGAATGAAATTGGTTCATAGGGGAGGTCGTCACTTGAACGTTGAAATTGAAGAGATATAATATAAAAAGAGACGGCCGATTGATGTTGAGCATTGGCCTTTAGACAAAAGGAAAACTATACAGTCTTTCTCACCTTTTGTCTGTGTTTTCCTTTCTGATACTGCTTGTTGAATCAATCTATCGTTTTGGTTTTTCATTGTTCATTGGATACTTTTCATCGCTGGTTTAAAACCCTTTCGCGAAGAAATCTCAACGAAGAATCCATTGAAAGAAAAAAAGAAGATCAACCAAGCAAAGGAGAGTTTCGCTTTTTAGTTATCAGAGAAGACCTGCAACTGCATTGTATTGCTGTGCCAGTTTTTGAAGATTCAGGAGGTTATGCAATTGTTAGTTCCTCCATTGGAGGACAGCAGCGTAGGAGATTTTGGATCCAACAAGACAACCGACTCCTCCTCGCCTCTTTCTCCCAGATCTCGTTCTGTCATGTCGCAAGGCCTTCAAGACAAGTTCGAGACCATGACACAAGCCTGGGATCCATCCCGTGCTACTGCTGCGAAACGATCGGAATCTCCTGAAGAGGAAGGAGAAGATTCTTCTCACCACGACCACCACCAAAACAAGAAACGTAAAATCGCTATTGACACTGCTTTTGCCATTGAATCCGAGATGCAAAAGTGGCAACGTGGAATTGCCGAACTCGAAGCCATGTTGGAGCAGCCTCCCAGCGATGATTTGGAGAGGGATTCACCAAGCTCGTCCTCCAAACGGGATGCACGCGCTAGGCCTCCTGAAGTCGTTCGATTCCCATCACTGCCTCCTGTTATCCCTGCCGAAGAGGGTGACTTTGAAGAGAGCTGTAGTAATAGTGAAGATGATGAAGATGAGGATGAGAGCCAACAGAACGAAGCTACTGATGGTTATGATGACGAAGGCAGTGAAAAGGAACGGGAATAAAAAAAGAGAAAGAAGCAGCATGTATCACATTCCTTTTGTTGACTAAGTTTTGTGATATTAGAATTCAGAATTGTTTCATTACTATTATGTGCTCTTTATGTCTCTTAGCCTTGTTATATTGTTGCTAGCATATCTCTGATGTTTTTCAGCCAAGTACTCTTTCGCCCAAAACGAAAATGGACCGTCAAAATTATATATACCTAGAGTATTTCACAGTCGCGGCAATTCCAAATCTTTGCGATTCGACTTGTGGTGGTGGCGGTGCCTAGTAGGACCCAAAGTAGTCCATGCTTCATTCAGCCACATCCTTCCTTCTATTTTCCAGGGGGACATTCCTACTATTCGAATCTGAAATGCAAAAATGCCTGGCTTTGAAAGGAGCATGCTCTTTATGGAATATACCAGAATCCTGTTGCAGAGCTTGGTGGGACTCCAAATGTAGGAACCAACGGCCCAAATCAAATTCGCTTCCTTGAGCGAAAATTGCATTGTGTCTTGCAGGTACGTGTAGTAGTCGTTGTTGTCTTTGCCACACAACAAACTACCTACTAGCATGTGAATTGTAGAAGATACGCAGTAGGTTGCTGTGGATGTCGCTTCTCATATATGTTCCTCCGAATTATTGATTGACAGTCAAAATCACATCACCCACCGGCAGAAAAAAACGCCACGTGTTGTGTACCGGTAGGTTGTGTGCCAATGTCGAAAGCAAGACAAGTGAAGCATGGTCAATCCACGAACCGAACGAAGCTTTTTTTGAAATTGCCACGTGTTGGATGATACATACTACATACTGGATAACTGACTCGCTTCCAGGGTTCTCGACGGAAGAAGGATACACCATCACCGACCAACAAGCCAGCCGTATCGCGCTCGTTTCAGCATACTATTCGTCTCCTTCGTCAGTGCATGGAAAACAAATATCATGTTGCTTCTTCTTCCACCACCATTGCTCCTCCATGGTGCATCATAATTTCGATGCCTTTCATAATCATTGATCCATTCAACCCATACCCTATTATTTACCCCTCGGTAGTCAAGAACGCCAGAGCATCATTTAAAATTTGAAAGGCTTGGGGGCCCACTTGTTTCAAAATCAAGGAATGGCAAAAGGGCAAACATTGTGGTCTTAGCGAGGTTCCTGTAATCATGACATAGACATTGTCGCCAACATGCTGTGGATGTTGCAAGACGCCCTTGACTTGCAATACCATGTTGGTCAAGGATTCCAACTGTTGCAAACGTTGATTGACATCGCTGCACAATGCATGGGCACCACCCACCGTCAACGATTTTTGCGCTTCTGGCAAATAATATTGGGCCAAATCGCGGACCATGCCCGTGCGCAACAGCAGGTAATAGGTTTCCATGACGACATGGCCCAAGGCAGAAGGATCACCCACGATAAAATGGCGGGGCATGTTGGCGGTAGTTTGCGGCAATTGTGATTGCGGTGGTTGTTGAAAGGGATTCATGCCCGGCGGTGGTATGGAAGAGGTAGAAGCTCGTCGGGACGAGGAATTCAAACCCGGAGGCGGTGGTGGTATCGGCGGTGGATTGGACAAGGATAATGGTGGCGTAGAGGAGGGTGGTGGTGGCCCAGCACGTGAAACACCCGCAAAGGAATGAGATCGCTCCTGCAATGGTTGCATGGATGGCATGGGTGGCGGCAGTGATGGTGGTTGGATAGCTGTGGATGATGATGGTGGTTGCCGTTTCTGCTGTTGTGGTGGCGGTGATGCTGATGATGCTGACCCGCCCAAGGACAATCCAGACATGTTAAAGCCAGGAGGAGGTGGAGAGGAACTGAGAAGACTGACACTATTGTGGTTGTCGTCTACCTTTTCCTCTCCTTCCGCCACCTTGCTTTCTCCAGGATCATCGTGGTCATCATGGTCATCATGGTCATTATCAATTCCATCATCATCATCATTATCATCATCGTCGTCATCATCTTCCGGCTGCTCTTCATTGGCAGTCATATAACTACCTACACTCATTGCGGAAGATGACATTCGCTTCAATGTCTTTGAACCCCCTCCATTGGAACTGCCGGGACTGTTTTGATTGCTGTTGTTTGGATTCGTACCGCCAGTAGTAGTGGTCTGTGACTTGCGTGCACGCTTGAGTTCCTTCTTTTTCTGCTTGAACAGTTCCAAAATGCGCCGCTTGTCTTCCATTCCAAACTTGGGATTGGTCTTCAAATCGTCCGGGAGCTTCCACACCACCTTTTTCTTGCGCTTGCGGGGTGGCAAGGTTTGACTGTCCACGGTCAAAGTCAAAATGGGTACGTCCACGCCCTCTCGCATAATGTCAACTTCCCAACTGGGGAGTTTCAATCCATCAATAGGACGGGGTTCGCTTAAGTAATGACGGTCTTCCATGATGATGTTTTGAGTGAGTTAATGAATTGATTGGATAGTGATTGAACGGATTGGGTACAACTTTAGCAATGAAAGATAGAGTACTATATATATGCGGTTATTATGGTTTGATGTGTGTCAGGTATTTGCGTGACAAGTCAGTTCTGGTTTTGGGCTCGATCGGCCTGTACATTGTACGTGACTGTTCGTAGTACGTATCCTTGGTACCGGTGGTAGTATTTGGTCCAATGATCTAACTGCCTGTGTGTGTTTTGGAAATGTGGCGAACATTATCGAATTTCCTTCGCGAGCCAGCAAGAAGACAATCGGAATTCAGATTGTCACGGCGGGCGACGTCAGTAGCAGGTCGTTTGAACAACAAAAAGTCAGGATTTTACAACAACCACACTAGCGATACCACTGGTACTATACATCCAATTTATGATTTAGGTTGCTACTGTACGGTACTAATAACGCCACTTTTCAACTTATCATCCAATGTGCGTGCTGGCCTCTTCTTCTTGTTTCTTCTTCCTCCATTCGTCCATTCTTGGTGCTGGTGGCTGGTGGCTGCTGGGTCTCATGAGATTCAAGGACGAGGTTTTGGCTACTAGATTCCCTTCGTTCCTTGTTCATACCGCCCATGATAAAGTAGTGGGGATACAGTATAGAGAGCCTGGCCAAAGCTACTGCAGGATTAGGAGGTTATTGAATATGAATGAAGCTTACTTACTACTCGACTGACTGACTCGCAAGCACTCACTCGTGGTGCTTCTATGTAGTTGACCCATCCGACCAAATGAATCTTGGCAAAAATAACACCAACACGCAATTTCGCTCCCCTGAAAATATTGTGAGATCTCTCGCAATAACTTGAAACTGTCGAGATCTACCGTACCTCAGTACACACATATTATAATGCAATATAGTCTGTGTAATATGCGTGGTTCTGAGCACTCCGTCCATAGGGACGCATTATGAGTGTGATATAGTATTCATTTTTTGTAATATTATTATTGACATGCAACGCATCAGCAAATATTGAGACGGGAAGAAAACCACACAAGATAAAATCAGACAGTACAGTACTTTACGATAATAATATGGAGGGCCATCGTCATCCACTCGATGACTCGTCATCGTCGTCGTCGTCGTCTCGGACACTCTTTGAAAAGGGTCTTGCCTTTTTTTCATCAAGGAAACCATCCAAAGGCAAAGCAAGGAGGTATTGGAGAAAGTCTTATTGGAGATACAAACGAACGAACGAATCATCATCACGAGGTTAAGAGTATTCTTTGGGAAATGGCTTGGACACTGGTCTACCTTGGACATTTACTATCCTGGGGAAGAAAAACATGAGGAGACCTTGGAGCACTTTCAGAAAGCTCATGAGACACAGTGGAAACAATTGGGAGAAAAACACATGTGGTTACAATGCGAACCTACAACAATAACAGTGGCAGGGCCCTTATATGCAAACAAGGCAACTACGAAAAAGTGTCAGATTTGACCGATCTATATATGCGCCCATCATTGAAATTTTTCGGAAACCACCAAATTGCAAGAACTATAACACTTGCGACACTCCTTCAAATGCATGGGGAAGATCACCCTTGCGTTGTCAAAACATAAGTTGCCCATTTCCGCGCTGTCGTTGGACCAAAATAGGTTGGACGATGCTCTTTTTTGAGAAATTGGAAATGCTACGAACGGAAACCTTAGGTGAAATGCATCCCGCAACACCGGAGGCCTATGGAAAAAAAATTGGCACAAACATATAATCAACCAGACGTGACAAAAGATGCCGCCAATATGCTTTCACCAAAGCTCTGGAGTTTCGTCGAAGCGTGTTTGGTAAGGATCATATCTACGCACCAAGGATCTTGTGATTGACCTCAAAACTGTTGAATCAAATACCGAAAGTGCAGCAGCACCGAATGAGGACGATGACGCAAAAGGCGCAGTAGAGAAACTGAAAGATGTCCCGGGCATTTGCATCAAAATCCTAAGGATCCAAAAGGAAGCCGTAGTTGAAGTAAATTTCGCAACTGCAGAGGCCATTGAAAATCTTGGAAACTCATATTTGAAACGAGGCATGACGGACGATTGATGCTCTCACCAAGGCTCTGGAGATAGATTGATTCGTCCAGCTGTGTTTGGCAATGATCATCCCAAGACAATGGAGCCTGTGACTACCCTTGAAAGTGTTGCAACGTAAAGAAGCTGAGAAAGCTGAGAAAGTACTCAAGAACGAACAGGATATGGCAATAATGGGGCAAGACGTTTCGGAAGAGGCGATGGGACTCTCAGAGCTGTTTGATGCGGATACTGATAAAAAGGACATCCTCAGTGTTCAGTCCGATTTGGCAGAACTTTACAAGCATCTTTCGGCTGTCAAAGTTGAAATGAGTTTGCTGGACGATGGCATTTCGGCGAGTGCAAAAGCCCTCAAGATTCGTCGAAGGACACTTTTGGACGATCATGCGGACACGAAACGGCGAATGGAACAACACCTATTTTAGCTCAAATGTCTCTTGGAGAATCGGAGCTAACGGCAGCTTCGTCCTTGGCAATGCATGCGATTTTCGTGGGACTGATATTGATTAATCATGCGTGATCCTAACTGCTGATGGGTTGTTGATTCATACTTCCTCTTAAGGACTTGATATAAATCGTTCCCAGTCTTTTGTTGTTCACCACCTCCCGTGTAAAAATGAAAGTTCGTTTCTTTTCATGACTATAATTTTAAATTCAAAAATCTATAGAGTTTTACAATTGGTCCAAGATGTAAGGACGATAGCTGGTACCGCAGGTATCAAGTACCCCGGACCATCGCAACTAAGTGGTTTTTGGTTTTTCACATGTTAGTCCGATGAGTCGAGAACCTGTGCTTTTGAACCTGCCTGAGCAAGCATGCAACCCTACGGTATATTCCCAGTCCACACTTGTTATTTTCACTCATGCTACAGTATCTATTTTCAAATAATACAGATAAATCATTAATAGAGTACAGATTGATGATAGCGACACCTGCGCCTTGATCTTTTTATATATATCATACTGGTAGTCGATCATCGGATTCCGTTTAACCGCTATATTGTCTGCGCGTCAACAGAACACATGAACAAAATGTACCACGTCTACAGGCGTTTCTACGTGGTTCTGAAGTCCAAGCAAAATTGGCAACGTCCCGCCAAATTCGAACGGTTGGATTGCATCATATAACGGTATGATAGGAAACATCTCACAAAATTCGGCCACCGAGTCGTTCAAGATTCGAATTTGGTCCGATTGCAGTTCTGAAAACAGACACTTCTTATTCATTGCTCCTTTCAGAAGGATTTTTTTGCGTTGTTGTAGTTGCTGTGGATTGATTGATTGATTGCTTGTCTACTTTCTCCTACAACACCGACGTTGATATGACGAGCCTGGTTTCTCTTGGTCATGAACTGAGAACCGTGAAGGATGAACTGGATGAAAGAGTGTATCAATGCAAACGAGAACAAATAGAGAAAAAGTTCTCAAAGCTCAACGAGAATGACTTGGTAATGGAAGATGCCATCAAGGATGCGGCATCGACGTTTGAGGTGGTTCGAAATGAAACCAAATCTATCCGTAACCTAAAGCAACAGCTTAATGAGGCAAAGATGGCCATGGGCAACGAGGTCACCAAGTCCCACGATCAACTCAAGACAGCTCTGTCCAAGGTGAAAACGAGTGATTCTTGCAGTCCTTCTGTCCACAAGTTTAATGCTATCATGTTGGAGAAAAAAATCGAGGGTGCCGAGATGCAACTTGAAATGGGTCTGAAGAAGCTGCGAAAGATTGAGGTCTACGAAAAGGAACTAGACACTGCTACTGCAGATCTTCTTTCTGTGCTTTCAATATACCAGCAACGGTGTGTTGATCGAATCTTGAAATCACCAACACCTCCTCCGCAAGATGCCGAGCCGAGCTTGCCAACCAAGCAGTCAGCTCAAGTTCATGTTGTTGTCGAAGCCATACGGCGTCTTCGTGAAGAAAACGAAACGCTCAAGGCGGACCTCGAATCCATGGCTATCGACTTGAACGACAGCTCGAGCAATCAAGAATCGTCACTAATTGTCCAAGAGTTGGAAAACGAGGTATCCCAATTGAAATTGCAGCTCTTTGAGATGCAGCAAAATCAAGAAACGGAACGCGCGAAAATGGATACTGCCAAGAAGAGTACCCCTGAAGAAAACAATGAAGATGATACAGCTGAAACGGAATCGGAAACGGAACGGCCTGAGACGGAATCAGAATCAGAATGGGACAAGCCCGAGACTGAACTGGAACCTGAAAAGGCCAACCCGGAATCGGAAATGGAAAATATTGAAGAAAAGGTCGAGTTTAAAATCGAAGACAGCGCAAGGACTGCCATGAATCAAGCAGCTGATGAAAAAAGTGTCGCTCTGAAGGATGAAGAAGACAGCTACGGATTCGAAGACATGGCTCCATCTCCAGTCCCAATGCCCAAACCTGTGGTTGACATGGAAGATAAGCTTGCAGAGCTGGAACTTCACGACATGGGTGACATCAAGCTGCTTCAACCTGACTACGAACAACTCGTGATGGATCAAATGAGACACGAGGAGGAGCTTGAAGAGTATGCGGTGCAGATCCTTGGCCTCAAGGAAAGCATCGCAGAATTGGAGGACGAGAACAGAGAGCTCAAGGGACAGCTAGCCTTCGCAGAAGGCGAGGATGCATCTGCGGATGAAATTCAGCAGTTGGAATCCGAAGTCGCCATGTGGAGACTTAAATACGAAGAATCCGCCTCTGGTAGTTCGCAGGTACACCGGTTGCGTGTGGAGCTCGAACGAAGCAAAGCCAAGTCAAAGAAGCGAATCGCCGTCTTGCAAGAGGATCTCCAAATGCTTCAGAAGCAAGGTTCTGACCGTATCCAAAACTTGATCAAAAAGTTCAAGGCCTTCCAAGAAGAGGGAGCTGCACGTGTTCATTCTCTTGAAGTGGAACTAGAGAAGTCAAGGGCCCAAGTGGAACGACTCAAGAATCGACGTGGCGACGAAGACGACGAAGCCGAAGAAGAAGCGGAAAGAGATTCCCCGGAACCGATGTTCGTAGACGAAAGTGCAGATTCCGAAGTTGATGATGCTGAAAGTGACGATGACGAAGCCGAATATCCTGAATGTGACGATTCCGAAGTTGAATATCCTGAAAGTGAAGATGACGAAGCCGATGAGCCTGAAACCGTTGAAACTACTTCCCAATCCCCGGAGTGTGCCGGGGAAGATGCTACTGCTGGTGCTGATGAAAGTGAGCAAGTGCGATTGGATTGCGCTGGTGACAAGAATCACGATCAAGCTGACGAAACAGGTAAGCTTCGAGAACAGCTTGAGAAGATGAAGAAATCAATGAAAGAAGCCGAAGCGCGATCAAGCATTGAAATCAAGAAACTGCAAGACACAATAGCATCTATGAAAGCAGAACGAGAGATGAAGCAAGACGTCATTTCATCTCTCCATGAGCAACTGAACACAGCTGAAACAGCGTTGACGCAAAAGACGAAATCGACCAACTTCCCGACGATGTATTTGTATGGATCGCCATTGTATGACTCCGATACGGACTAATCAATGGTTCAAATCGATTTCTGATGTAGAATTGCTCACGTTGTAAAATAAAATCTTTGGGTAATCGTGTATCCTTTGAAGGCTTGAAAATTAGTAGACTACTATGAACGACAATCATACTATTATTATGACTTCTGTTTGTAAGTTCTGATAGCAAGCCACAGAAGCTCGTATAGTTTGACCTTTTTCATTGTACCGCATCTAAGTGTCTCAAAAAATATGCTGGTGGCTCCGTGCCCCATAAGCTCGAAGTCCACTATTTTGCATCATCGCGGGACTGGGAAGATTATTGCTCGTGAATGAATTTCCGCCAACAAAATGCGACGATATATTTTATGCGATGAGCTTCCAATATAAACCTCATCGCAATCCATCATCATCACCCAGAACTGCATAATAGTTATCGTAATAATGAGGATTCGAAGACTGATATCAATCTTCCACTTATATCTCCTCGGGACAGCGACAGCGTTTATACTCTCTTCCAATCATCGGCACGAGAAGACACTGATTTCATCCCATTGGTCCCATGCCTCACATATCCGATCGTCTCAAATACCACTGTCAGCTTCTGAAGACGATACCGAAGAGCCAGAATTTCTGCAAGTTGAAAGCCTCACTGCGAGCCAGGTCACAGAACTTGTTGAGATGTCCTTCTTTCAGGCATGTTTTGCCCTCTCCAAGGGAGAAATCGAACCTCTGTTGCTTTTCATTGTCGCAGTCAAGACACTATCGATGAAATATCCAGGAGCATCTGCGATTACGATTGCCAAGACAGTTGATTCGCTTCCTGCTTCTATGCGTCCGCTCGATCTAACAGAAAGAGACCTAAGAGAAACATGGATCAGGGCAATATATCTAATAATGGATCATGTAGTCGACGACTTCGACGCTGGGACCAGTGACGACGACGAAGTAGCCGAGACCTACGGCCCTGTATTGGCCGATCTCGTGGCTATCCATCAATCGGGCTTGGGATTGAACATTAACCAATTCGTGGAGTCGCGCAGGGATATTCTGCTGCCTGTCAAAGAGAAGAAGAACATCTTGGAACTAGAAAATGAAACTGATGGCGAGAACTTTGTGCAACTGGCTGTCGTGACCCAGACCATCAGAGTACTTTATACAACACTAGATATATTGTCAGAAGATGACAACGACGACAATGTGAAAAGAGACCCAGAGTCGCAATCGGAATCTCCATTGCCTTTTGAGAAGAAGGAGAAGAAGAAAAAGGGTGGAACGGGATTTGCATAATTAATGCCTTATTCTTCTTGGAAAGGTAGCTTTGGATGCTGGTCCAATGCAATACGTATTTGCCCATCCAGATGAGGTTTCCGATGAAAATTTCGACCGCATTATACTGAGGAGCCAATCAGAGACCAACACGAATTCTCGTCAGGATATCTCCAGATTGATGGCAATGTTAGGACATTAGTGAGGTGATCACTGCCTCTTTGTCATATTATTATTTTACAGTATCTTAGTCAGATTTTTCTTAACAGTTTGATACATAGTATAGAGCTTTCACTGTTTTATTGGAAAGACTGTGTTGTAGCATCAGGCTCGTGGTTCGTATAGCCACGGCAACGCCAATAATTTGCTTCCAAACCAGCATTCGGGTTGTTTGACGGCCCTTGAGCAGGTCTTATTGATTCCAGAACAGGTGGGAAAGCAGGGCATCCCCACTTTCAACTTGCATCGGCTTGAAGCTTGGTACGTCCTTCATCTCCACACAAAACGTCCAAACAAAACGTCCATGGTATAATCCAATCAATCCGACACGACCGCAGGGGAGTCAGTCTGTGTCACAATGATACTGAACCAGTTGGGCTGCTTCTGAACCTTTGCTGTCATCCGAGCAGATTGGTTTCTGTTAAGGTCATAGCACATGTGACAGGTACTTGACATCGGCGCCATGGTAGGTGAATTCGGTAGTTCCACATCAATCTCATCTTGTTCCTTCAAATCCACAACCAAAAATAAAATCCATGACACCATTCCCTTTCTTTTGTGTCACAAAACGTTCCTGACGGATGTTTTGTCTAAAACTTTCATCATATTCGGCATTCGTCGCTTCGATATTGTCGTCTTCGCCAACTTTGGTGGCAATGGCTGTTCTGTTGGTGGTGCTGTCTCTCTTAGCGACACTTCGGCAAATTTTGTCTGCTCTTAAACTGATATGCCACTATCCTGTAATGATGATGATTATGATGATGAACCCCCCCCTGCTACTCGGAACGCACAGCGCCTTCACTTATCGTTGGCTTTGCCGTCGTTCCACTGTTGTTGGTAATATTGAGAGGTTTACGTTTCGTTTCACCACCAACGAATCGACGATGATCCACAGACTCTCCATCGAAGATGTCAGAAGCTTGGCGTTTTATCAGAGCCAACATATCAGCGGGTGCCAACCGTTGCGTGTGTTCCTGCTGGTTTTTATTGCATCATCATCCTTCGACTTCACAGGTTTGATGTCCTTCTCAATACTTTTGATGGCCGATATCTTCGTCACTTCAGTTGCATCTCACTCATTTTCTCTTTCACTATCTCCTTTTCGACAATCGCATTTTACTGCATTATTTGCTCTTCGGGAAAAGTCACCTGAACAAGTTCTTCTCCTTCTTATATGAGACGAGTGTCATTTCCTCATCTGAAGCTTCGCCAGCTTTCAATCGAAGAACTTCATTGGCTGCTAACTGTGATGCTCTCTCTGCTTTTCAGCATCTATCATTTCCTCTCCCATGATGACTACTTCTCTTCTATAGGTATATATTATTCTTGATTCGCCTCTATCATGACTGTCTGACATGATCGACAGATATTGTAATAAGGCTTATGCGCTGAGAATAAAATAAATTACTGTTTGAAGTTGAAGATAATGGATTTTAGTTGGTTGTGTCCGTCCGTATCGATTCTTCGTCCGATAACAGTGCGTGTCCGTTACGTATCTTTATGTTCGAATATTATTTCCTCACATAATCCTTATTGATATGAAATAAGAACGATTCGAAGCAGAATCACAGCGTCAGAATAGCAACAACAGAAACTGCAGAGATCCTTTCTTGATAGGCCAGAACCGTTTCGGAAAAGAAATTTTCTCCAAACGCAACAGCAGCAGAAATTGCGTATTCTTCATCAGAGTTGCAAAATAACAAATCGACAACAATCACATAATCATCATCATGTCTTCAACCAAGAAAATTGTCGTGGTTGGCGCTGGTGCTTCTGCCAGATGCGTCATTAAAAACTTGCGAGCAGCCAACGAGGGTGACCCAATGCACATTACCGTCGTTCAACCAAATGATTTCGCCAGCATGCCCTTTTATCAAACGTTGGTGTTGACCAAACGGGATACCTTTGCTGAAAATTCAACCTTTGTGGAAATTGATGGCTCGAGTACCACTATCTACGGTGTGGCAGTTGGTTGTTCCGATGGGACTGTTGCAGTGCAACCCCTGGACAAGTCTAAACCCGTTCAGAATATTGACTTTGATATTTTGGTGTGTGCTACAGGATTTGCCATGCCTGTCATTTGCGAGACTCCAGGACAAACCAAGGACGAACGCAAAGCGGAAATTGATCGATATTCGAACGCTCTTCTTTCTGGAAAGAATGTGGTCATCGCTGGTGGAGGTACCGTCGGAATCGAGCTGGCTGCTGATTTATTGGAGACCCTACCAGAAGGCAGCCGAAACGGCAAGGTCACCTTGGTTTGTTCTTCCGACCATTTGCTAGCAGACCAATCTCCCAATTATGGCCGTCGATGTAAGGAAGTCTTGGAAGAATTTGGCTGTGATTTCATTTTCAACGATCGTGTTAGTTCCCATACCGACTCGATGGTCAGCGAAGGAAAACCAATCGAATTGACGTTAAAGAGCGGGAAGAACTTGGATTGCCACGTCTATGTGGCTGCCTATGGTCGTGGTGCCAATACGGATTGGTTGACCAAGCCAGCTGCCGGCAAGGATCCGCTACCTGCCCAGTTGTTGAACGAAAAGAGACAAGTCATTGTCGATGAGTACATGCAAGCTGCAGCATATGACAAGCTCTATGCCATGGCGGCCACATCTAATCGACAAGAAATTTCAATCTTTATGAACGTTGACACACAAGCCCAGACAGTGGCCAAGAACATAATCAAGCCGAAGTCTGCCAAGCAAGGTGATGGGAGTCAACATGTCATGTACCAAATTGTGGGGCACGATACCTTTGGCTTTTTCGTTCCCGAATCTTGGCCCATGCCTTCTTTCGTGACTACAGTCTGTTGCCATTGGTGTGGATTTCCCTGCAACATGATATTCCCCTGTTGCTGGCCATGTCCCCTAGTGCTGGGATACTGCTGTGGACCGCCAGAAGGAAAGGGCCTAACCGATGCAATGCGTATTTCCAAGAGAATGAAAATGGCGGCGAGGAACTCTGGATATTACGTCAAGGGAAAGATTGGATATGGGGAGGAAATGGAGCGATCTTAAATGGCGGGTACTTTTGTGAGAATTGATAGTCTATCAAAGAATAGCTATTTGTCTACCAATAAAAGCTACAGTAGTTGAAAAGTTTTTGCTATTTGTATCCCAACCCCTTTGTAATTCATTCATACCCAACCCCTTTATTATTGATTTATACTGTACACTATTATTACTACATCATCGTCGCCTTGCTACCTCTTCCGGAGACTCGCCAGTTTTGACGGGCAAGAAACTGAAACTGTATGTTTGCGTGTGAGTCGAGCTCATAATGGACGGGGAAAAGACGACAATACTAGGTAGACTCACCCAAAGCTATATTTCTTGCATTCCACAAGATACTGGGGATAGACAGCCGGAAACCAACTGTGCAAAAGTGAAGTGAGTTGAGCAACAATGCAAATGGCAAGTAACTATAAGACACGAAACCAACGTACCTCACGTCGCCGCCAAGCCCCATTTGCTTATGGTCTAAGTTGACATGGATAGGATGCGCGCCGTCCTGTCGTTCCTCAAGATCGATAGTATGTTTGGCATGATGGAATTCCTTGCCGCTGTGAAGTAGCGCACTGAAACAAAAGTCTTCTTTTTTGTTATTTGGTCGAATCAAGACACCGCTTTTCCTGGAGCGGAAGACAGCCCACCTGCAATCGGATCGATTACCATTCTCGCTCGGGACAATATAGTCGTAGCCCATTTTGGAAGGTGATGTTTCCCAAAGTCCCAGTTGCGCTCCAGCTTTTCGGTCTGGATAATTTTCCTTGGGACCCCGCCCAAAGTATGAAACATTCCGAAACGACGGAGAGAGCGTCAACGATATTCCGACTCTTGCCAGAGATGGTATCAATCGAATCCAACCACGAGGAGTGACTCTTGTCTCAATGTCGATCCGTCCACTTTTGTGCAGGCTATAACTCAGTTTCAAAAGCATCAACTTGTGGCCTCCTTCAGAAAACATGACAGAATCACATTCGATTGTTGTTTCCTCTTTTCCATAAATGATGGATGTGTTCGTACACTTTCTTGATACATTGGAGGCCTGAGAAATGCCGTATTCCCGCCAATGACACTCATAAGAAAACGAGCTACCATCGACGACCCTAAGTACATTCTGTATCCAAGGCATCGCCAAGAAATCTAGAACAAGTTCCATTCCACCTTTATCATTGTCAGTTGCGGCTCTAGAAAAGTTCGATCTCACGCCCTCGCCACACAGGAATGCATCCCCATTGATAGTCATTTTCATCAAGTCACCACTTGACTTATTGATGACCAGCTTTGTATCTTTGTCTTCCGATTCAATACTCAATGTAAGATCGTTCTCAGATACGATTGGGGCACCTCTTAAAATCGTTGAAGTCAAAGGGCTAGGAGATTGGTCCTCACGCACAATCACTTGTGATACTAGCAGGATGTGGAGCTGTTCCGAAACAACGACATGTCCTACTTCCGCCCAGGTATTGCTTGATTTCAAGACACCAGAAACAGACAAGTAACCAGACTCACAACCATGCCAGTCGATGGAATTCAGTAAACTGAATATGGATGTCGTATCGATTCTCAGTTCTCCGTTTTCCAAAACTGTACCCCCTTGGACAACCTCCCCTGGGTGTGATTCACAGAAAAAGCTCCATTTCCAGCTCAGATGATCAAGGCCAATGAAAGAAAATCTGTTGGTCACTTTTATTTTCAGTGCCTTAGCAACAAGATTCTGCGACTTCACTATGTTGCGATCAACTCGAATGCGGAGAACCTTTTCGCTTGTAATCGCGGCTGGCTGCTGCAAGTACTTTATCTCTGCAACACATGGGTGAGGGTCTCTCTCGGGGGAGAACATGCCCTAAATTTCAGAGCACGAGCATGAGATAAAGGCTTTCAATTGGCTTTCTCTATTTGTACGTACATTGATGCAAAATTGTTTGTCGTTTATCTTGTCTCCAAAATCTCCACCATATGCAAAGAAGTCTCTGCCATTCTTATGGGACTTTCGAAGCCCTTGATCAATCATATCCCAAATGAAGCCTCCTTGCAGTCTTGGATGCTGTTGGTCCCAGAACTTTTCCCAGTAGAGATGCAAGTTGCCATTGGAATTGTTCATCGCATGACTGTATTCACAAAGGATTATCGGCCGATCGTCTTTGCTTTTGGAGCTCAGTCGATCCAAAGCTTCCACATCTGGATACATTCGACAAACAATGTCTGTCAACTCAGTCTCCCCTGTTCCTTCGATCAATACCCCACCTTCGAAGCATAGTTGGAAGATGAGAAACATAGAGTACTGTACGATCCCGTCAAAGGCAAAGTAATCTCACCTCCTTCATAGCATATTGGACGACTGTTGTCGAGTTCCCGGATGGAAGCTTGAGCTTTCAGCAAATTGGCACCACGGCCGGATTCGTTCCCAAGGCTCCACATAATGACACAAGGGTGGTTGCAGTCCCGACGAACCATGCGCTGGACACGGCTGCAGAATGCATTTTCCCACCCTGAATCGTTTGCCAATCGACCCATCGGTTTCATTCCATCCGTCTCAACATTGGCTTCGTCACACACATACCTAGGGGGCCAAATACATGTGTTCAGAAATCTAATTCACATGTATCAGAAGCTTCAAATAGATTCAAGTAAACTTACATTCCAAAATAGTCGCATAGTCGGTAGAATGAAGAATGGTTTGGGTAATGGGCGGTTCGGACGGCGTTGAAGTTGTTTTGTCTGGAAAGCCAAAACAAAGAGTCATGAGATTATCTCATTCATAAATGGATACCATAACCTCCATGACAAATATACTTACTTCAGAACTACAATATCCTGTACCATACGATCAAGGCTTACGACTTTACCATGGTCTGGATCGTGTTCATGGCGATTGATTCCGCAAACAGTGATTGGTTTGCTGTTGACTTGGAGCATGCCTTTGCTGACACGGATGCTTCGAAACCCCACGCGACAGGACTCGGTTTGTATCACTTTCATGCTTTTGGAATCAACCTGCTCCAAAACTAGAGTGTAGAGATGTGGAGTTTCGGCTGTCCAGAGTTCTACGTCATTGATCCGATCTTGAAAGGTGACGACAGAGAACTTTTCCTCCGTCTTCATCATTTCCCATATCGCTACATCAGCTGCTTCCCATTCAGACCCATCCGATGACAACTGCTTGTCATTGTACAAGCGCACTCGTAACAACAGTCCATCAGTCTGCCGAAGTTTGATCGAAACAGTCAAGTCCTTTGACTCGGATGCCTCAACGTGATAGTCCAGAATGTGTGCGGTAGAAGGCCGCCTTACCAATTCAACACTTCGGTGAAGACCCGCCATCCACCAATGATCTTGATCTTCTAGATAGCTCCCATCCGACCATCTCGCCACAACCAGATGCACTTTCGGATGCTTGCAGAGCAGTTCCTTTGGAACGACAAATTCGGACGGTAGACGAGAGTCTTTCCCGAATCCCAACATGCGACCGTTCCAAAATACAAAACAGATGGATTCAAAACCATGTAGTAGAATGCTGATCTGATCGGCTTTGCCTCCAGCAAGAATCCAATCGGATGGCAAGTCGAGTTCCAGCTTGTATACTCCCGTTGGATTTTCCTTTGGTACCACTGGAGGTTTACAGGGAAATGGATACTTTTTGTTTGTGTAGATAGGAATATCATCAAAACCCTGAAGCATCCAATGTTCTGGAATATCTATCGGTTTCCACTTGGAATCTTTAAATTTCTTCCCTTTCCCTTTCTTTGATTTTTTCCCTGTCTTCCCTACTTTCTTGTTAGTAGCTTCATCTTGATGGACAGCATCGAGCCCTTCTTCCACTGTCTTGAACAATTGAAATCCCCATTTGTGCTTGTCTAAAAGAATGACATTTGGTGTATAGGAGCCAGGAGCATTGCGAGCCACCATCTGGGGAAGACACGCAGCTCGCCGAGCCTTTGCCGAATCTTGAAACAAACGGAGGGGGACATGCATTTCCATTCGGTTCAGCGACGGTAGACGTGGATCCATCCAAGGTTTATCAATAGTCCAATACATATCTTGATAATACCAGTAAATCCAGCCACCACATGCCAGCAATAATGCCAACATATAGACCAAGTCTCGCCAATCAAAAACTTGTGTGCTTGTCCCCATCCTTTCAAGAATCAGCCCCAAAAGTATCGTCAATACGAGACAAAACTTGATCAAATGAGTACGGGGATGCGTTGGAAGTATCCACGACAGAAGCTTGGTCGCCAGGAGGTCATGGATTGGCCAAACCAAGCCATTGTGAAACTTGCTGGCAAATCTTGTGGACTTTGTCACCAGTCGCCACGGTTCATCCTTTTGCCAAGAGGGCGAAGAGCTGCTAGACAGCTGTGATCTATGGCTCTTTCCAATAGTCCTAGAGTGTGGTGATGTGGTATCCTCACAATGCTCCCCCAGAGCCATTATTGTACAAGCACCCACCAATGCTTTTTTTTCATTGAATGAATGCAATGCAATGCGATTATATGATGATGACGATGGCGAATATTGAATATTTTGATGTCATTGGCCGACTAGTCGGAATACAATATTCTCTACCGACTTTTAAAATTGGAGGTGCAGCGAATATAGGCGAGTTCCCTACAAAGGTCGTCGAGTATCAAAAAGTTACAAATTATGAATCCCGTTCCATCGAAATGTTTCTTATAGTCTCCAGTCCCGCTCAGTCTAACCAATGAAATAGAATCAATCATTAGCGGACCACCTGCCGCAATCAAGGCCCTTCAGCCACTTTCCCAATGATGATTGCCGCACAAAGGAAACATAGACAAAGAAGTATCTGACCTCGATGATTCACCATTCCACAAGTACTCAATCATATTCTCGATCACTATTTCTGATCCGCACTGGAGTTTGCAGTTCTTTCGGTAGTTCTGGTCGTCGATTTCGAATTCTCCCTTGACATGACCACAACTGCTGCTCATTCTCATTTTCCATAGAGCTAGCTCCGCCAATGATGTCATTTCTATTCGAGCGTAGTAGCCCAGATACTGAAATGTCTCATGAAGATGCGCACTTCTCGCCCGTGTGTCATTATCACTTGGCATTGATCCTATGTGACCTTCCAACTTGGTTCTCCACATGGGCAGGCCCCAACGACTAGGTATTTTATCCAGAATGGATCGTCGCAAAGCCACCTGAATCAACGAAACAGCCTTGCTGGACGTATGTGCCAACAAGTAATCTATTGCCGTCTTTCCATAATTGTCGCAATGCCAAATAACCTCCGCTGGATACCGATCCAAGAGACATTCGAAAAAGTCCACTCTTAGACTTGCAGAGGTTGCCACAATATGCAACGGCGATAGGCCAAGATGATCTTCCAGGTTTTTGCCCTCCATACTGTTGGTGGTCTCATTGATTATTTGAGTCAATTTGTCAACTGAAGTCATAGAAGCATTGTAGCATGCATGGTGAACTGGGAGATTGTCAAACCTGTGCCGGATGGCGTCAATCTCTGCCTCATCGTTGTCATCTTTCACCAACAACCTACATCCAGAAAATGCAGAGCCGGACATAACATAACGATGCAGTGCAGGAACGGAGACAGTGATCAAAGATGTGCAGTTGTCGAAGCTGCCTGGGTCGATACAATTTAAAACCCCCTCTGGAATCTCGACACCAAGGAGGCTTGTGCAGTCCTTAAAAGCATGAGAGTTGATGCTGTGTACTGTAAACGGTAAAGAGATGGCACTCAATGAAATGCATCGAGCAAAAGCTCGTGTTCCAATTCGAGCAAGTCCTTGACGAAAGTGGACGTCCACAAGTCCGCGGCAAGAATCAAAGGCACTCGTGTCAATGGTTTCCACTGTATCTGGGATCGATACAGTCTTGAGAGCATCACATCCAGAGAAACAGCAAAAATTAATCTCCGTAAGTCCTCGTGGTAACTCAATTTGTTGCAACGACTCGCAGCGACAGAATGCTCGTCGACCGATGCGTTTCATCAGACCCTCATCCTGAAAAATGACGCTGGTTAGGGAGGCACAGTCTTGAAAGACGTCGTCTCCGATAGTTTCCATGGTCGATGGTATCGCTACAGTCATTAGAGACTCGCATTCTTCAAAAGCACCCCCTCCGATGGATTCCAAACCGTGGTTTAGCTGAATTGCAACCATTGCTCGACACTGAAAAAACGAGCTCCTGCCAATGTTCCGCAAACCTGTGCCAAGGCTGACTTTTGTAAGGGAATCACATCCACTAAAGGATTCGACACCAATGCTCTTAACTGTAGCTGGTATGTCAATGCTTTGTAAAAGTTTGCTGTCTGTAAAGGCCCAATCGGGGATTTCTTGAACACAAGGGTCAAAGGCAATGTGCGTAATGTTCTTGGGAATCTTGCTTTCTGGCTGTCCTGTGTAAAGAAATAGTACGGATTTATCAGAGGCAGTCTTTCTCCTTCGTTTGGAGACGGGGGAATTGTCCATTGGGTATTCGTATAATGAGCTTTAGGGTCATGTGTGTTCGTGATGATGATGATGAAGATGACAACGCGAGTTGCAACAAACAAACGTAAATTGAAAATGACCCTATGTCATCATGACTTGTAGTCGAGATAGTCCAATATAAAGCTGATGTCTGCCCGCGCCCGACGCCCGGCCGGCCCGACTGGCTTTTCTGGTCATACAGTACCGGTAGTGGTATGTACTTGTGTACAAGTATGCTTCTATTTGAATATGCTCACTGGTGATATTTTGGTATTGCTTCTGATATACCGATTCGAATAAATCCCACATGAGTATCTACAGTAAGTGACCTCCTTCTTCGTCGTGCCTTGGTCATGGTCGTTTGGGGGGTGGAATGAATGAATGAATGAATCAGTCGATTCCACTAGGTCTTTTAGACGACAGTAGAAGCAATCCATTTGGAAACTCCGCATCCATTGTCGAATACAATTCGCTGTGCCATGCTCCAATCCAGAAGTTTTACAATTCGAATTTCGACAGTATCATACGGTAGTTCTCAAATTGTTCGTTGAAACCTTTTGAGGGTGTGTAGGTTGTCTTCTGATCAGCTCAAACTCTTAAAGTATTTCATAAGATTCATCTTGACATTTTTATTTCTATCTCTCACCCAAAAAGAAGCAATTTGTGTTCCCTTCTGATCTATAAATGAAAGCAATTACAAATGACTTGGTCTCTAAATGAACCCAAAAGATTCACATTGACATTTTACCCGTACCTATGGATACACGTGTACAATCGTGATTCTCTTCTGATCGAAGTGAGACAGACAATTCTTCTTTCGAAAATTAGCCTGCGCACTCACAAAATCATTCACATTCAATATCAGAAATCAGGTTTGCGGAACCGAAGCAATAAGGTAGAATGAGTGATTTCCGTCATCTGTCAGGTACAAAGCAAATAATCCTGAGCATACTGCCAATAATAAGTGCTATCATCAGTATACTGGGAAGTACTGCTGTCATATATCTCGCAATACAAAGACGAAAGGTACAGCGATGCACTCCTTACACACGACTTCTCGTTGCAATGAGTGCCTGTGACATTGCCTTCAGCTTAAGCATAGGCGTAGCTACTTTTCTTCGACCAAGAGAGACGAGCAATAGAATATGGGCCTTTGGAAATGATGGTACCTGCAGTTTCGCAGCATTCATGAATCAAGCTACCACAGCAGCAATATGGTACCAGGGGATGTTGTCAATCTACTTTTTATTGACGACTCGATATGGTATGAAAAATGCTACAATCGCCAAGCGCATTGAACCATTGATGCATATTGTGGCACTTGGATATCCAATTGGCACTGCCATCGTTGGCGCTGGCATGGGCATCTATGGGGAGAGAGCTGGGGCAGCATCGTGTTATGTACGCAGCTACGATAAATCGAGTGCATCCGATCAAGACGAAAAGAGCACAACTGATGCAGTGATGTATATGTTCTTTGCGATACCTGTATTGACCGTGTTCATTTGCCTGGTATTCAACAACATTTCCATTTATTTGTTCGTGAGACACTATACTCGAAAGTGTTCATCTAAAGAAGGAAAGGATCCCGCTCCAGCCAATACCAATGTATCATTTGGCTGGAGCGAACGAAGCGCGTTACCGATGCAGTCATCTCAAGGGTCTTCCAGGAACGCAAGTACCACAAATCAACCAACCACCCGCCAACACCGCAGGAACAATGACAAGAGGTCAACGAGGAAGTTAGCAAGTCAGTCGCAACGACTGCAGCTGGTTTGTTCCCAGGCATTTCTCTTTGTGTTGGCCTTCGTGTTGTGTCATACTTGGAATGTGGCGATGGAAATTTTGCAGGGAAGCGTTCAGAACCGGGCAGATGAAACGGAGATGATGATGAAGTACTATCCTCTAGCAGTGGTGCAAGCAACCCTACTCCCGCTGCAGGGCCTCTTCAACATGATCATATTTTTGCGTCCCAAATACTTGATGCTGCGACTTGAGTTCCCCATTGAAGGGAGACTGTGGACAGCACAACGAATATTTCTTGGCAATCAACTTCGACCCGCTGGTGCCAGTGGTAGAAGGGTCGGTCGTGCTCCTGTTGATAATGTTGTCAATCGACGGTGTGAAGCCGAATCAGATACAGATGCAGCTACTGGGGACATGGAGGGTTCCGGATTAGCTCCATCACGCCTTCCACGCAACATGATATCGTCTTTGACAGCAAGTGGTGGAGATTTCGATGGTTCTGCGGCGGATGGACTACAAGGAGAAGAGCTGCAGAAAAATGCGCGAACGCAAGGTTTAGGGAGCCAGGGTGCACCCACTGGCCTTGCTTCCGGTCACAATCGATTACCATCGTTGGGAGCCATCAGTGAGCTGTCAGAATCTGTGTTTGATTTGACTCCTTACCAGGCCAATGGATCCCACCTTTTTACGAGTTCTGTGACATTGCCGATTCTCACAGAACCCTCCGAGAGTCGTTGGAAAGGTGCAGGAACAACTGCTGCATCTTGTCTGCAAAGCAGAGGAAGCGACTTAGGTGACACAGAAAAATCCCACAGGACAGATTCGAGTTTGAAAATTCCAAGGCGCAAGCCCGAAATATCTGATCTACCAATCCAGGCACCAAGGCGACCATCGGATATATGCAATGTTTCAGATTCCCCTATTCGCATTCCAAAACGTACATTTGATGCACCAATCGATTCTCCAACAGGGAGTTGCAGTAGCAGTACTTCGGATCTTTCACCAGTGATCAATTCGAAGAGGGTAACAATGCCGCATATTGGATCAGCAAGGGGAAAGCTACCATTTGATATGCCTCTGGCTCCACCAGAACGGTTCTTGAGTCTTCCGCCTTCCGATATCGAGGACTAGTGAACAGTCTAGGAGACTGCATGAAATACTCCCTATGAGACTTGCAGAAGTTGCAACATGATGAAATGGGGTCAGGTCGCATATGTCGTCTGTTCAAATCTTGCGAAAGCACATGTGTGGTAGACCCAATACAGTGTCAAATCCGAAGTAGTAGTCGGTACGTCTTGGACGTCGATGTCTAAATAAGCCCAAAATTTGTGAAAGTGGACAATACAGTGCCAAATCCGCTGAGACAAAAAAACAAAGAAGAGGTCATCCATCATTTTAATAAAAAGTCGTCGGCTTACGGCATCCCTCAGATGCCCAATTCAAACTCTAGCTATAGTTGACCTTGATAGCTATCTTTTTCGCTCCCCTGCAATAATATGTATTATAATGCCTCTGGATTCGACAGATCGACTCAAAATCCTAATATGACCGCAGGCACACTGTTTGATCTCTTTGACTACATTGTGTTACAGACGGACCTTCCACCGTCAAAAGTTGTTGTCGATGCGCCGAGGCAATGATGCCCAGTTTATCGACTGAGATTGAATTCACCCACTTGTGTCGTGGTAATTCAATTTTTGAAAGCATCTTCGCGCAAGATCAAGGAAGTTTCGATGGTATATATGAAATACCCGCGTTTTCACAATCCGAATCATTCAATCAATTGATATTTCTGCCAAAATATCTTCTTTGCGACTTCAGGAAGAAAAGAAGGTGAGGTTTGAGCTCACATTTATGACCACACTCTTCTGATCGAGTGGAAGAAACTGCGGGATCCAACGCAATAATATAGATAAGGTGTTTCACAAAATGACCGTCACAAAAAAGGAAGCAAAAGAAACAATATTAGGATGAGTACTTACCGACAGCTATCAGATACGCAGCAGATAGTCCTGAGCATACTTCCAATCCCGAGTGCTATCATTAGCATACTGGGAAGCTCTGCAATCATCTATCTCGCGAAAGAAAGAAGAAAGATTCAAAATTGGACCCCTTACACTCGGCTTCTCGTTGCAATGAGCGTCTGTGACATCGTCTTCAGCCTGAACGTAGGGTTTTCTACTTTCCTTCGACCGAGAGAGTCAAGCTACAGAATATGGGCGTTTGGGAATGACGCTACCTGCAGCTACATCGGAGTCATCAATCAAGCATCTTTAGTAGGCGCAATCTGTTACAATGGGATGTTATCATTTTACTTTTTGTTAACGGCTCGATATGGCATGAAGAATTCAAAGATCTCTCGGCGTATTGAACCAATGATGCATTTGGTGGCGCTTGGATTTGCAATTGGCACTGCCATCGTTGGTGCTGTTGTCGACATTTATGGGGAGAAGGCTGGAGCAATGTCCTGTTGGATGAGCAGAGACAGCAAAGAAGGTACATCTGGATCTAAGGAAACAGCAGAAAGTGCTATGGTGTATGATATCATTGGAACTGTTTTCTTTGCCTTACCTGTGCTGGCCGTATTCATCTGCCTGGTAATCAACAACGTTGTCATCTATTTGTTTGTTCGGCGCCATATTCGAAAGCATCCATCTCAAGAGACCGAGGATTCCACACCGGGCGATGTGGATGTATCGTTTGCCGAATCGTCTGATTCATCGAAAGGGTCTTCAAGAATAGCAAATAGCACAAAGAAAACATCCAGGCGAGAAAGCAAGAACAAAGACAATATATCGAAGAGGAAGATAGCAAGCCAGTCACAACGACTGCAGCTGGTTTGCTCACAAGCGTTTCTGTTTGTGATGGCCTTCATGGTGTGCAATGCTTGGAATTCTTTAATGGGCATTTTACCGGGCAGTGACCTGAAAGACATAGAATTGATGGTAAAATACTATCCTCTGGCAGTGTTGCAAGCAGCTCTACTCCCGTTACAGGGCCTTTTCAATGTAATAATCTTTTTGCGTCCCAAATACTTGAAGCTAAGGCTTTCATTCCCCAGGGAAGGGAGATTTTGGACAGTGAGACGAATATTTCTTGGCGACAAGCTTCGACCAACTGTTTGTGATGGTTACAAGCTTGATGCACAGAGTGTTACCAATCGGGGGGACGAGCCCAGATCAGAAGCAGATGCACCGGTTGGAGACACGGGGACCTCAAGGATGGCTCAGTCACGCCTTCCACACAACATGATATCGTCTTTGACGGGAAGCGAGGGTAATTTTGACGATGACTCTGATATACTAGACGAAGACGACCGATGGCACGACGTCAGTCCGCAAGGAAACCAGAATTCTCCAGCCTGCTTTGCCTCTAGTCGGAACCGAACGTCATCGTTGGGGGCCATCAGTGAATTGTCAGAATCTGTTTTTGATTTGACTCCATATCAGGCCAACGGATCGCATCTTTCTGTAGCTTCGGCGGGAATGCCAGCACCCACAGAATCATCAGAGAGTCGTTGGAAAGATGGATCAACATCAGCACCAGTGACTGCTCCTCCGAGACCTGCTCTATCTACTGTGGAAAGCAGTGAAGATGACTTATTGGATGGCATAGAAAGAAGATCCCTCAAGACAGATTCAAGGATGGAAGTTCCAAGGCGCAAGTGTGATGCATCTGTTGATATGCCAATTCAGGTGCCGATACGTACATCAGACGTATTGAAGGTATCAAATGATTCGCCTATTTCCGTTCCAAAACGTACATCGGATACACCAGTCGATCCTCCAACACTGAGTTACTCTAGCGGTTCAGATGATCCATCAGTACTAGATCCAGAAAAGCTGACAAGGCGAGATATCGGACCAAGAAGAAAAATGGCATACGATATGCCCTTGGCCCGGCCGAGCCGATTTGTGAGTCTACCTCATTCCGAAGTTGAAGATGCGTGAATAGTAACGCCTTTTCTGCTGTGATTGGTCGACATGCAAATCATAGAATGATATTCTCTTCCCCACTCTGTTGCTAGGCTAATTGCTAATAACACCGAAAGGATTCTCGACATTTTCGAATTTGTGGAACATCTACTTTGCGACAAAGTACCTACAGTACTGCGGTACCCTCATCGACTCAATCCGGAGCAATCCAGTCATTGACCGGGTATGAAACATCTTCGCGCAAGATCAAAGAAGTTTCGATGGTCTCCACTTAAAAAGAGTTTCACAATCAGAATCAATTGATGTTTCCCCTAAATAGCATAGAACAGCTGATAAATATATCTTTTATTAAAGGATTCTCATTGTCATTCGACAGAGCTCATTTTGGAATGAAGAAAAGACATATTTCGCTTCAAAACGCAAGTTGATTGACGAGTACAAGATAAAAAATATTCAGGTGAAGGTAAATAATAGAAATAATATTCGAATGAGTTCTTATCGTCAACTTTCAGATCCACAGCAGATAGTCCTAAGCATACTGCCAATCCCGAGTGCCATCATCAGCATACTGGGAAGCACTGCTATCATCTATCTCGCAAGACAACGACGAAAGGTACAGCAATGGACTCCCTACACCCGACTTCTCGTTGCAATGAGCGTCTGTGACATTGCCTACAGCTTAAACATGGGGATGGTCACTTTTCTTCGACCAAGAGAGACGAGCAATAGAATATGGGCCTTTGGAAATGACACTACCTGCACGTACGGCGCATTCATGGTCCAAGCAACAACTGCTGGAATCTGGTACCAGGGGATGTTATCAATCTACTTTTTGTTGACTACTCGATATGGTATGAAAAATGCTACTATCGCCAAGCGCATTGAGCTATTTATGCACATCGTGGCAATCGGATATCCACTGTGCACTGCCATTGCTGGTGCTGCCATGGGCATCTATGGGGAGAGGGCTGGAGGAGCATCATGTTATGTGAGAAACTACGATTACTCGAGTGCCAAACCATTTGAACTGCAAGAACGAAACATCCAACGCTCGAAAGTTATAATCATATTCGTTGGTATACCTATGGTTGGAGTCGCCCTGTGTTTGGCCTTTACGCAGTTGAGCATTTATTGGTTTGTTCGAACCCACACTCGGAAGTTTTCAATTCAAGAAAAAGAAGATTCAACACCGAGCAATAAAGTGAACATATCATTTGGTTGCAGCGGACGATACATGGAAGATTTGTCTCAAGAATCTTCCAGCGTCCCGAGCAGCAAAAATGTTCCTCCAAGCAACAAATACAAGAAGAAGAACAAGAAACAATCGCAGCGACTACAGCTAGTTTGTTCACAGGCACTTCTGTTTGTGATATCCTTTTTTTTATGCAATGTTTGGAATCTGGTTATCATCGGCTTACAGGCGAGCGTTAAGACTCGAGCAGATGAAATGGAAAAGATGGTAGAGGACTTCCCCGTGCTTGTCATACAAACTATGATGCTTCCGTAAGTACTAGTGAATTCGACGATATGGAACCATATCTCGCAACTTTCCTCATCCATGGTTCATTTCGTATATGTAGAATCCAAGGGTTTTTCAATTGTCTAATATTCTGTCGACCCAAGTACTTGATGCTGAGACAAGAGTTCCCATATGAAGGGAAGCGATGGGCCGTGAAACGAATATTTCTTGGCGACAAGCTTCCTCCGACTGATGGTGCCGGTCGTTGCATGGTTGGGACCCTTGTGGATATTGTAGCCCAACAAAAGGACTTGTCCCAATCAGAAGCAGCCGATACACCGGTTGGGGACACGCTGACTTCTAACTCAGTTCCGCCAGCACGCCTTCCACGCAACATGCTATCATCTTTGACAGCAAGCTACGGCGACTTTGACGATGACTCTGATGTACTAGACGAAGACGGCCGATGGCACGACGTCAGTCCGCAAGGAAACCAGAATTCTCCAGCCTGCTTTGCCTCTAGTCGGAACCGAACGTCATCGTTGGGGGCCATCAGTGAACTGTCAGAATCTGTTTTTGATTTGACTCCATATCAGGCCAACGGATCGCATCTTTCTGTAGCTTCGGCGGGAATGCCAGCACCCACAGAACCATCAGAGAGTCGTTGGAAAGATGGATCAACATCAGCACCAGTGACTGCTCCTCCGAGACCTGCTCTATCTACTGTGGAAAGCAGTGAAGATGACTTATTGGATGGCATAGAAAGAAGATCCCTCAAGACAGATTCAAGGATGGAAGTTCCAAGGCGCAAGTGTGATGCATCTGCTGACATGCCAATTCAGGTACCAAGACGTACATCGGACGTATTGAAGGTATCAAATGATTCGCCTATTTCCGTTCCAAAACGTACATCGGATACACCAGTCGATCCTCCAACACGGAGTTACTCTAGCGGTTCAGATGATCCACTAGTGCTGCATTCAGAAAAGCTGACAAGTCGACATAACAGACTAAGAAGAAAAATGGCATCCGATGTACCCTTGGCTCGGCCAAGCCGATTTGTGAGTCTACCTCCTTCCGAAGTTGAAGGTGCGTGACTAGTAACGACTTTTCGGCTACTAAGTCACGCAGTACCGATATATATATCTATGTCTCTGGCATCTACCTATTTGTTCGGCAGCATCTATATACTCGAAACATTTACCATCAAGCAAAGCGAACGCATAATTTGGCTTGAGCGACCGAAGCATGTTTCTGACGGATGCGCGTCTCAAGGACCTTCCGGTCATATGAGCAGAAAAGAAATTCAAATGTTCAAAGCAAAACCAATGATACAAGAAAAAGAAACAGTCGTAGCAACTGCAGCTAGTTTGTCCATGTGAGTCTGCTTGTGATATCCGTCTTGTTCTGCAATGGTTGGAATCTGATTATCATCAGTTTGCAGTAACAGACCCTCCCAGAGTTTTAGGTGACGTAGAAATACAAAACCCTACGATAACATACGGAGGGTCAGATTCGAGGATGGAAATATTCAAAGTCACGCATTGGATGTTGAAGGTGCGATGGTACGATGATGAATCCCGCATATTTCTGTTCACGTAGATCTGATATACATCGATAAATTCCTCTGTTGCGACCCAGAAAAGTCGGCATATTGGATTAAGAGAAAAGAGAAGGTTGGCTTTGGCTCCATGGAACGGTGTCCTAGCCCCTACTGTAGCCTTCCACCTTTCGAAGTCGAAGATGCGTAACTATTCATTGCTAAAATGATAGGCTAGAATTGGTGGAAATTCAAATCGAAGTACTCATTTGACTACTCTACTGCTAGGGTCGCTGCTTTTACCAAGATCGTACTAGAATATTGGTGCACAACAAGAGCGAGCAAAATCTGGACTTTGCAAAATCTGTTGGCCTCTTCAATGTGACATCAAATCAATGATCCGCGAAAGCAAGAACCGGTAAATGACCGGCTTCAAGTTGGATCCACTAGCATCACAGTTCGAACCTCGTCGTGACACGCGCTCACGCCTTTCTCAAGCATCTTGATGGAATAAGCAATAGAGGCGCATTTGTTCATTGTATAGTCTCAATTTTGCAACAGCCTGGCGTTGTCGTTGGCGCTGTTGATGGCGTCGGCGCCGTCCGATTCGTTCCTCTTCTCGTACTTCTTTCAATTCGTCCAGCTCCAACTGAAATATGGAAAATCTAGTGTTGCTATCACTCAAACGATCTTCCACCATTTTGATGTCGGTAGTCTTCTCAAAGCTGTTCTCGGCGACCAGGCTGTGAATCGCTCGAGGGTTGGCTTCGTCGTCTCGAAATGGGACGTTTCGGATTCTAAATGATGAAGAAATGGATGTAATATCAATCATTGAAAGGAGTGCAAGATTCATGAGCCAGTCAGTATCGAGATTGTTAAAAGCAAACAAGGACAATGGGGTGCAGTTTACCAAGATGAGCCACAGATTTCACTTACAGTTTTACTCGATGAAATTTGGGGAGGAATAAGTTGCTACGACGCTGTGGCAATCTTGTTGCTTCAAAGGTATCAATAGATACCGAATACCGATCCGAAGCTTCCCATCCTGGTTGGACAGGAAGACCATCACGACAGCATGGATGATCTCCCAGAATCACGGGCAGTTCCACCACATGAATCTCACAAAACGAGACGTGGCGCTTATTGTCTTTTGCATCTTTGGAATCTTCCTCGGGGGTCATGATTAGTCTAAGTTGCAAAATTGTAAATGGTGCTTATTGTGTGTGTGTGTTTCTGGGATGCCGCAGTCGCGGGAAAGAGTCATTAATTTTTCGTATTCATTATGCGACTGATGACCAGCCGCGTTTCCAACAATTTCGATCAAGATCTATATATATCTCGACTTCGCCAATCCTTATGATAGCTTGCCTCGACTCTTTGTTTTAGAATATTGCACCAGCTACCAGAAATGGGATTTCAAGGCTCTCTGGACGCACTAGGCATTCTCATCTTCGATAATGCGCCCAAGTTCCATCAGCAATGTCATCATATGCGACTGTTCCATGGTCTTGGTTACAACACACTGGCGTCTCGTTTCAGTGTTCTTGTCACTGTATATGCATTGCATTCACCATCATTTCCAGCAACGAATCAGTTGAACCAATGTTGACATGACAATACAGTATATATTAGAATCTAAACTCGCATTATTATCATCGCAACACCATCCGCGGTAATACACACTATCGAAGACAGCCAACTGGCGCCTGCCGCCTGGTTTCTTCCGTGAGGGATTCTTTCTTGGTGTGACTCTGGTGGGTTGTGGTGTGAAGCTGGTCTTTTGGATTGCGCGCGAAGCGTGCGGTTCCAAAAGGCCAGTCTTTGATATTCCGCGAAGCGGAATATCAAAGACTTGCTTGCCTACTAGGCCTTACAGAGACGTAGAATGCGTCGATGTAAGGCCCAACAGGGATGTGGAGGGAGGGAAAGAAAGAAATAAACCTTATTTCTTGACGTATACTCGCACACAAGTTCGATAAACTGATCGGACTTGGTGTTGCTGAGCAATGCTATTGTGACGGTCGTTCGACCGTCGTCAGTATGATGAAAGGAATCCAATGATTCGTTCTCGAGCTTTCGTCTACGTTAGAGGACCCGCCGTATACATCCACTGGACGCACCGTCATTGCGTCTACCGGTAATAAATCAGCTCAAGTTTCAAAAATCGCGCTAGATATATGCGCGTTGCTCATAAACTTGTGATGTCAAATGAAAAATATTCAGTTGGACCCATGCATATGATGAGACTATATGCATATACCGCGTACAGTGATAATGCGGGAGGCCTTGTTTTATTTCCACGACCAATAACACTGCAGTACTGTGCAGTACTGTGCTCTTGTTTGCAACAACATGATGAAGGGCTAATCTTACTTTTGCAATTAGCTTCAGATCTGAAGGATGGCGTGGAAGCAAAAGGCATGAATCCCATGATTGATTTGCAATAGCATATTCAATATATAGTGTATCTCTTCGCATATAGAGTCAATGCGGACTCTACTACTGAAAGCGTCAGTATTACACCAACAATTAAGGGTTCAAGTGCTCTCGAGAAAGGCAATATATTTCTTATTCTCATAAATCATATCTACGGAAGACCAGAAAGCAACGACGAGTGGCTCCCTTGGTCCGAAACGCTGTTACTCACCAGAAGCTGTTGGAGGCGCTCAATCTCGGTCTTTATCGCGTCGGTAGGTTGCGAGGATGAATTCGACACGGATGTATTTGTTTGTGAAGGCAAGATGGTATGGACTTGTTGCTGTAAGTCGACCATTTGCTGCATCACCGAATCAATTTCAGACAGGGCAGTTGAGAGGCTAAGCGTCATGGAATGAAGCGATGTACCAAGCAACTGAACGACCTCATCCTGCTGCCGTTTTCCTTCTCGCAAATCTTTGATCTCTTGTTTTGCGCGCACCAAAAGTTGCTTGAGCTTTTCCTCTTTTCGGTCGTTCTCTTGAGCTTCAATTTTGAGGCTTGCAACAGCAGTTCCTTCTGATGTGGCACTTTTGGGGGCTTGGGATCTCCCAATAACATCAATTGGTATCCCAACATCGATCGGAATGTATCTATCTTCCTTGAAGTAGACAACAAAAGCATACTGATACGCTGGCTTCCAGGGATAAACTTCTAGTGGGAGATTTACCAACGAGATTCCATCCAAGATCTGACGAGCAACTGATGCTTGGGCACTGTCTTGGAATTCCACCAAGGCATCTCCCATTGTCCCACGAACATGAATCGCCGTAAACGTTGGTGACGAGTGCATACTTTGTTCATATTTCTTACGGATATAATGCATCAAGTTGTCTGTTGGATAGTTGCGCACAATGTTGCGAATGTACAAACAACGCTCCGGATGCAGCTTGGTTTGGTAGTGCAGCCGAAGTTCGAGAACCCCATGCGCAAAGTCGCATTTATCGCCAAACCAACAATGCCCGCTCGCATGCCGTGTACAAAGTTCCCTCCTGTATACATCATTGTGGGAGTTCAATCGTTTTGGCTTGTCCGGCACTGCCTTTTCCTCTGGAATGCCAGCTACTGTTCCTGCTGCTGCGGTACTCTCCTCGCCTGGTTTCATTAGTTGCACTGAGATGAGGCGCGAAGACACCTGCATTCCGTCCAAATGCAAGGCAATCCTAGCGTGACGAATCTCCTTGAATTCCAAGAATACATTTGCTGCACCTTTCCTCTTGCCAACGAAATAGCAAGATACCACTTCTGCTTCCTCGCCATGCAGGTTTCGAATACCATTCACGATACATCTTGATAGGTTGGTAAGATCATCATTCGGGGACACATTGCGGATGATGATCGCAGGAACCATCGCTTTGTCACCGCTTTCCTTGACCTTGGATGGCTTATTTACGAGAGCAGTTTCGGCTGGTGTATCATTTGTTGCTGCAACTGTCGGGCCTGTTATCTTGTCGTCGTCGTCGTCGTCGCGTTCCTTCCGTACTGCCAGATCAAGTTTGGTTTGAATTATGACTGGTTCGAAAGACCCATTATCAACGACTGGTACTTTGACAGACTGATAGCTTTGAATCCATTGCGCTTGGTGGCGTTCGTCTGAAAAGAGAGCTCCGTGATCCACTCCCATCAGCCAGCCCTTTGAAGGACGAACAAAGTAGGTCAAGAATGGAACCCGGTATCCATATACCGACGTCAATGACTCTGGAAAGCATTTTATACCGTATCGAAGAAGATAGTGCAACTGCGATGCTGAATTGGTACTCGATTCCTTGCTTTCGCAATCAGTCAGCACACGGTCCTCGTAGTAAGACCACAACAATTGATCCAGCAACTCCAAGATTGGATCAAGTAGACTCTCATCTTCGATACCATCTGGGATAGGATTGTCTTTCGACGGCATCGCGTTCATCAAAGGCTGGGCAGATTGCATTCGGAAACAGAAATCCTTGGGAGCAGCATTAACTGTGTCGAACCATGGCTCAATCAAAGCTCGGCATACTTCCAAAACCGTCAGGAACGATCGATATGCCGTTCCGTTCAAAGCCTTGATACTTGCCACGAATTCGGAGAATGTGGTCTTGGTTGACCAAAAAAAGCCAACTGGTGGGCAAACCAATGCTGGAAAGAGCAATACATGATGAATTGCCCCTTGTTGCGAACCAAAACGTTTGGCTGGGTGCAGGAGAATAGGTTGTATCTTATCAATTAGATCCTCTCGGGAAGTGACGGTATCTGTCCTCGTTGACCAACCGGTGCCCGCGGCGGCCAAATGCGAAGGACGATTGTACGGAACGCCAATCTTGTATGCTAGTTCTTCCTGCAAAATATCCGACCAAAAAGGAGCTCCCAAGTTTTCGTCGTCAATTTCAATCTTGGTAATGGAAGGATTGGTGACAATGGTTATGTAGGGGTCAGATTCGTCTCCTGCCACAATCAGCGCAGCAGTGACCGTTTGTTTTTGCAATATTAACAAACGGTCCAGAGAGGATAGATTGGGATCATTCCATTCTTTCATTACCTTGATGGTATTGGCCGCAAAGGTTGCGTTGTCGAGATAAAATCGCTTCGAAGGAAGTCGTTGGTTCTTAGTGGCCGTAACACCAAAGCCAAAAGATTTCTTGGCGGTTGGATTGGATACCTTTGTGCTGGTAAGAAGCTCGCCATGCAAGGTTTGGTGTTTGTACGGAGGATTGATTCGATCAAGCCACTTGCCATCACCAATTGATTGTAACAATGCTTCTGAACTAAAGGTCATCCTAAGAAGAAATGTCCTTCGATTTACTACTATTGCATCAATATGCTCCGCAAACAACAATCAACTAGTTGCGAAAAGCACTATCGATTGAGAAAGTGGTAAATTATTGATATGGTTTCGTCTTGTCGAATTGCGGATATTGTGATCGAGATGGAAGCCTGACGTGCCAGTGGTGATTGCGTGGAAACATCTTATTGGAGCTGAAACTTTCAATTTGGTAGCTTTAGCAGTAGGAACGAGTATTTCACCAACCACCAACCCTACTGTATGGTACTGTACGATACAGTTATATCTTCATGCGCGGTTTCGCGTGCTGTGGAGACCTTCCATCGGACCGATCCGAACAAGAAGTATATACTGTATTTCTCGTTCTTCGTTGGTCGCACAGTAGTACAAAAGCAACCCAGGGTGAACGAAGAGCCCAAGCATGATTTAGGAATATGGTGTTGTTTGCTATGACTTGCCGACAACTTCATGATTCCTTTGTTGTTGTGATTGATGTCAGTTGAAACAAGCGAACCAGCAACAAATCACGACCCTGAGTACTGAGCAGGCCCAAGGAGTACGCCTTCCGTATGGTGTGGCAAAAAGGATAATTAAAGAAATCTGCTATCTCAGTATTTTAGCTTTCGAATGTGGAAAGGCCAGAATAGTATACAGGTTCCACAGCTTGATTTTTTTAATGATCAAAGGTCAGACCCAGCTGCTCTTCGTTTATTCAATACCATTCAGCACTCTTCCTCGACTTCGGAAGGTGGTAGGCTCGCAAACCGCTGTGGCAGAGACAGTGGTACATCGGATACCTTCTTTCCTCTTGATCTAACATGTAGAAACGGAAGCTTTTTGGAACTCAGTGCATCCGTGGAACTTGGCGGAGAATCAATTGAAGAATCCGATGTACGCTTTGGAACAGAAATAGGTGTATCTGATACCTTCAATGAATCAGATGTTCGTCTCGGTACCTGCATTGGCAGATCCGGTGCATTGGGTTTGCGCCTTGGACCTTTCATTCTCGAATCATCAGTCCTGCGGGGTCTTCTTGCTACATCGCCCGATGTACGCCTTAGTGGTACCTTCATTGGTACATCCAATGAATCCAACTTGTGCTCCATGCGACCTTCCGACCTCGAATCAGTCATGCAGGTTGCTCTTATTTCCGAGTCACCCAAGTCATCTGCACTTCCTTCGACACCAGACAACGGTTTGGGAGAAGTCACTGGTTCCGACATTGTTTCTGCCCCTTTCCAACGACTCTCTGACGGTTCCGTGGGCACTAACAGTCCCGCAGATATCACAGAAAGATGCGATCCGTTGGCCTGGTACGGAGTCAAATCAAAAACAGTTTCTGACAGTTCACTGATGGCTTCCAACGTCGTCAATCGATTAAGACCAGAAGCAAGGTCGGATGATGCCCTCTGACTCACTTGCAAATTTGCATCGCGCCATCTCTCGTCTTCTCCAAGCCCGTCAGCGACATCTTCAAAGTCACCCTCGCTTGCTGTCAAAGATGATATAATGTTTCGCGGAAGGCGTAACTGAGCCATCCTTGAGGTCCCCGTGTCTCCAACCGGTGCATCTGCTTCTGATCTGGGTTCATTCCTCCGATTGGCACCACTCTGAGCATCAAGCTTGTAACCATCACAAACAGTAGGTCGAAGTTCGTCGCCAAGAAATATTCGTCTCACTGTCCAAAATCTCCCTTCCCTGGGGAATCGAAGCCTTAGATTCAAGTATTTGGGACGCAAAAAGATAATCACATTGAAAAGGCCCTGTAACGGGAGTAGAGCTGCTTGCAACACTGCCAGAGGATAGTATTTTACCATCAATTCTATGTCTTTCAGGTCACTGCCCGGTAAAACGCCCATTAAAGTATTCCAAGCATTGCACACCACGAAGGCCATCACAAACAGAAACGCTTGTGAGCAAACCAGCTGCAGTCGTTGTGACTGGCTTGCTATCTTCCTCTTCGATCTATTGTCTTTGTTCTTGCTTTCTCGCCTGGATGTTTTCTTCGTGCAACTTGGTACTCTTGAAGACCCTTCCGATGAACCCGTCGAGAGAGTGAATCGATCAAACGATTCGACAAACGATACATCCACATCGCTCGATATGGAATCCTCGATCTCTTGAGATGGATGCTTTCGAACATGTCGCCGAACAAACAAATAGATGACAACGTTGTTGATTATCAGGCAGACGAATACGGCCAGCACAGGCATGGCAAAGAAAACAGTTCCAATGATATCATACCCCATATCATTTTCTGCTGTTTCCGTAGCACCAGATGTACCTTCTTTGCTGTCTCTGCTCATCCAACATGACATTGCTCCAGCCTTCTCCCCATAAATGTCGACGACAGCACCAACGAGGGCAGTGCCGATTGCAAATCCAAGCGCCACCAAATGCATCAATGGCTCAATCCACCTAGAGATCTTTGAATTCTTCATGCCATATCGAGCCGTTAACAAAAAGTAAAATGATAACATCCCGTTGTAGCAGATTGCGCCTGCTGAAGATGCTTGATTGATGAATCCAATGTAGCTGCAGGTAGCGTCGTTCCCAAACGCCCATATTCTGTAGCTTGTCTCTCTTGGTCGAAGGAAAGTAGAAAACCCCACGTTCAGGCTGAAGACGATGTCACAGAAACTCATTGCAACGAGAAGCCGAGTGTAAGGTGTCCAATTTTGAATCTTTCTTCTCTCTTTCGCGAGATAGATGATAGCAGAGCTTCCCAGTATGCTAATGATAGCACTCGGGATTGGAAGTATGCTCAAGACTATCTGCTGTGTATCTGATAGCTGTGGGTCAACACTCATCCTATTGGTGCTATTAGTTGCTCTTCCGCTTTTGATAAAGAATCGATCTTTTCAATTCTCCATCATATGACAAGAAGAGACGTTTTTCGTTTCTGCTGAGGCTGTTAGCGCTATGACAACACCATTTTCCAGTCGAACTACCGGTATATACAATATGTCTGAATTTTCCGTAGAACCGGCATTTCATATCATTCCGCAGTTCGTCCCAGTACCAAACCGGTAAAAGAAAACCTGTAACTTTCTTGGCGAACAGAAATTGTGAGCTGCCGCCATGACGGTGAAAACTTCTGGCTCATAATGCGGAAGATGACCCAAGATGTTTCGGAGAAGAATTCTGGTCACCACAGCTCGTAGCAGTAATTTACGTACACGTGTGTACCTTACGTGTACCGCTGATCAATGAAGAAGATCCTCACATTTCCATTTTCACAATTAGAATGACCGTCAGCATGCCACCGGTTACCAGTTTCTGGCGTTTGGGATTGGAGCAGGAAAGTTGTTTCTTCAATAGTATTTGGGGGAGAGTCCCACTGCTCCATTGATTTTGAGCTCACCTCCTCCTCTCGTAAACACTATACTGTACATACTCTCCGATACCCGTCGTCTTTATGTCAACCATTTGTTCAAATTGATTGGTTGTTCCCCCGACGAAAGGAGCAGCAATGGACTCCATAAACTCGGCTTCTCCTCGATTTCATCTTGATGTTTGGTGAACGCAATCTGGACGGGCCAATCCGTTAAATATGCGCGAAGGACTGGCTGTGCGCTGTGCCAGTTCTTTAAGAATTAGGTTTTTTAAAGCATTAAGTGTGAAAATCATGGATTCGCCAAAGTGTTGAAACGCCGGGTAATATATGTATATTCAAATTCCGATAATAAAAATGTGATGATTCGTCCCGCCACTACAGTACTGCGAAGGAAAATAACTGGGAGATAGAAACATATGGTTACATACTGTAGTAAGCGTCGACATTGAAACGAAAAGGTTGGCGAGAAGCATAGCAAACGTCTACACACATCAGTACAATTACAGCACGCGATTCCTGCCTTATTGAAAACGAAATCCCTTCGAAAAAGATCGTGACAAAATTCTGACTGTATCATCACTGCGACCTGTTGTAGTGTCGTGAAAAGAAGGGATTGCGTATGAAGAGAATGAACACATACCAGCAGATAGTGCTGAGCTTACTTCCGATACCCAGTGCCATCATCAGCATGCTAGGAAGTACTGCTATCATATATCTCGCAAGACAGCGACGAAAGGTACAACAGTGGACCCCATACACTCGACTTCTCGTTGCAATGAGTGTCTGTGACATTGCCTTCAGCTTAACCATAGGGATGGTCACTTTTCTCCGACCAAGAGAGACGAGTAGGAGAATTTGGGCGTTTGGAAATGATGCTACCTGCAACTTTTCAGCATTTATCAGCCAAACAACCACTGCTGGAATCTGGTACCAGGGGATGTTGTCAATCTACTTTCTATTGACTACTCGATATGGTATGAAAAATATTACTATCGCCAAGCGCATTGAGCCATTCATGCACATCGTGGCAATCGGATATCCACTGTGCACTGCCATTGCTGGTGCTGCTATGGGTATCTATGGGGAGAGGGCTGGAGGAGCATCATGTTATGTGATTAGCTACGACAGCAACGATGTACCCGACGCTTGGTATGTCCAAGAAAAAAGCAGCATGCGCGACGGAATGGTATATATTTTCTATGCGCTGCCTGTGGTTTTGGTTACACTGTGCTTAACCTGTACGCAATTGAGCATATACTTGTTGATTCGGCGCCATACTCGAAAGTTCCCGTCTCAACCAAGTGAGGATTCAACATCAAGCAAAGACGACCTGTCATTTGGTTGGAGCGTGCTTCCAATGGGTACATCTCAAGAGTCTTCAAGAAGCCCAAGATGTCCAGTAGTGTTGAGTGTCCAAAGCAAGGGCAAGAACAAAGAAAATTCAACGGCACAGTCAACGAAACAGTCCCGACGACTGCGGCTGGTTTGTTCACAATCATTTCTGTTTGTGATATCGTTTGTGTTCTGCAATGTCTGGAATTTCATTATGGGTATAATGCAGAGCCGTTCTCGCACCCAGGCTGATGACATGGGACTGCTGGTAAAATACTATCATTTTGCTGTGCTACAAGCAATACTGCTCCCGTAAGTACTGAAACGTTGTCAAAGCGACAACAATTCATTCCGACCTTTCTCATCTATTTTCCTTTGAATGCATGTAGTATTCAAGGGTTGTTCAATTGTCTGATTTTCTGTCGACCCAAGTACTTGGTGATAAGACTCGAGTTCCCTAGGGAAGGGAGACTGTGGACCGTCAAGCGAATACTTCTTGGGGATAGGCTTCCTCAAACTGCTTTCCGGATGAACCCCGGTGGTCATGTTGCAAATTCTGGAATTCCGCAAAGTGAACCGGAATCAGATGCAGATGCACCTGTCGGGGATACAAAGACTTCCAAATTGGTTCCTTTACGCCTTCTACGAAACATGATATCTTCCTTGACGGCAAGTGACGGTGACTGTGATGATCATGCGAACGATGAACTTAGGAGCGATGAACGATGGCACGAAGCTGACGTCCAAGTGGACGAAGGCTCTCCTTCAGACCTTGTCGCAGGTATCAATCGATTGACAACGTTGGAAGCTATCAGTGAAGTGTCAGAAACTGTATATGATTTGACGCCGTATCAGGCCAACGGGTCACATCTTTCTGCAAGTTCTGTGGGATTGTCATTGCCCACGGAAGCGTCCGAGAGTCGTTGGAAAGGAACAGAAGCAATATCGAGACCAATGACTACTCTGGGACCTCCTTCTGCTGTGGAAAGTAGCGGAAGTGACTTGGGTGACGTAGAACGGCCACCTTCAAAGACTGATTCGATTATTGATGTTCCAACGCGCAAGCCCGATATATCTGATCTACCAATCCAGGTACCGCGACGGACAATGGATGTATTGGAGGCATCCAATTCTTCTCTTTCTGCTCCACACTTGTCCGAGTATTCAGCAGCAGTGGTATGTCCAGAAAGGCTAGCAAGTGGGCATGATAGACCAAGAGGGAAACTAGTATTTGATATACCTTTGGCTCCACCACAACGGTTCACCAGCATGTCACCTTCTGAAATCGAAGATGAGTGAACGGTAATGATTATTACGCGCTGGATACTATATACCCTTGGGACCACCACAGCGGTTTCAGAGTGTGTCATCTTTGGACCGAGACTGCCATCTTCTGAAGTCAAGGACGAGTTATCCTCTCCACTTTCAGCTGTTATCATGCTCTGATTCACGACTGGAGATTCAATTCGAATGTTAGGGTAGTTGTCATTTTAGCAGATGTGACTAATCAATTCTAATGCAATTCAAATGCAGATGAATGAGAAAGAGTGAGATGTATACAGTAGATATTGCGTATTGGATGGATCTTGGAAAGTCTAGTGGCTGTATGTCATATGTTGTAAACCCGTATCCAGTACCACGTATAGACCTACTCGTACTGTGGTATCTTGCTGTGGTATCTAATGTTATGTTTCATGAATTTCAAGAAAGCTCATAAATTCACCAACAAGAAAGTCTATCGACCATGTCTCTGTCCATTCTCCAAGCTGGCCCTGCCATCATGTATGGCGGCCTTGCCTTTGGATTGGGCTTTGGAAGTTTTGTCCATCAAAAGGAACCTTCCTGGAAGATTCCGGCCATGGTATGCGCGGGATTTTGGGGTTTTACCGCTTTCACTGTGGATCAAGAAGGCCTCTTTG
>CAKOGP040000990.1:0-34386 GCA_933822405.4 Cylindrotheca closterium | reverse complement strand
ATAGAGCACATTTTGCTTTATTCTAACACCGCTATTGCAATAGATATCAATAAAGCAAACTGATAGGTGGGGGCGCATTTGTAGCTGTTGCAAAGTAGGCGGTGGTGCCATTTTTGGTTTGGCGGTAGAATCCTTGAGCATTCGCACTTTCATTGTCAATGTTTACCAATTTGGCAATTGATAGGGCAACTGCACGACCCAGGTCTGCTTTTGTTGACTCAAAGTCGAAGGAATTTCCACCATAGTGAATGGTCAACTCTAACCAGTTCGTTTATGACATCCATCGCCGTTGGTATGCAGGATGCAAAAGTCGGACGTTGTTCAACACAGCAGCAACTTGCTTTGCTTTAAATTGGACTGGCATTTGCTTCTGGTCGGAAAATTTTTCGGCAATACCCTGCCTTAATGTCTATTGAAGGGATTCGTTGAAAAATTTGCCGATCGGAGAGGCTTGTTGGATGGTAACAAGCCTCCAGAAGGTTGACAATGTAAATGGGTTGTTGCTTTTTGTCAATTGGTAGGATTTCTACGGCAGAGATGGAAATTGAAAGGTACTATTTTAGCCATGAATTGTTGACAAAGCCTACCAGAGACCATATATTTCTACGGATTTTCTACAGCGTGTTTTCAAAAACTGAGGCGAGCTGTACTGTACTGCACTTTTCCTGATCCAAACTCTATAAAAAATCTTGTCACGCAACATCATGACCACCGAGACCGCCAATAACGACCCAACAATGGCTACAAATGCCACCTCCGCAAAATCACAAGGTAAGGGGAAAATGATTTTGACCAATGAAGACATTGAATCTCTCCTCGGAGATATTGAGGAAAAGGAGCTGGATCGCTTGAAGCTGCCCTTCCCCCATTGGAGAACGTCACCCCCCTGACATTTTCTGAGTACGTTTGAGTTATAACTCACATGTTTGAGTTATAACGTCTGACTTATAACTCACACGTTTGAGTTATATAACTCAACGCCGTGAGTTATAACTCAGGATTCCGTTGTGATTTGAGTTATAACTCAGAAAAAGTCACAATGACCAATTGGTCATCCGTGCCCATAAGTCCCTATTTGATAAATCATCACATAATTAATAAATCATTAATACTTTTAAAGGGAGAAATAACATAGATTTTCCGAAGCTAAAAATATAATTTTATATCTCCGGGCACAAGCATGTGGAAATTTGCGATGTGTCCCAAAAATACTCGGTCTGAACATTTGCCTGGTGTTCCAGGGTTCTTGTTTTATGGTGGTGGGGTCTTTAGTGAATTTTTAGCCAATGAGAGTTAGTCGATTCACTAAAGACGAGTCTATTATTAGTGGTATGAGCCAATCACAGCTCTCTATCACTAATGATGGATTCGACTAACTCTGTTCCACACTAAATTAGTACTCTCCACAGACTTCAAATGATGTTAGGGGGGATGTTAGGTCCAAGCTCCATACGGCCCTAGCAGTTTTTCTTTGCCTTATCAAACGACTAAAGACCTTGTCTTAAGGACCAACCTTAGCCCTCGATCATGAGGAAGCGCTGTAGATCCCCTAGGATGACTTTGAGCTAACCTGAAGAATGGGATGGTAGGTTGGCACCAACTGAAATTGACTGGTACTACATGAGGTAATAGATAGATCCAACGATAGAAACTGATTTTTCAATCTTTCAGATAGAGCACTACTATGTATTGTGGAGTATCGTTCAGACTTCTCTGATGGCAGAGTGAAATCAACTGAAGTGCATTGAAAATGCAATGACTAATACAATTTATGAACTATTGCATCTTTTGGATGATGAAACAAGCGCGTTTTAAAACCCTCCCTTTTCTTCCTTCTTCCTCTTCTTTTCAGCCTCTCTCCCCGCCTTCTCCCCCCCCTAAGCTAGTCGCCGTCGTCTATAGTTCGTCCGTATTGTCTGTCGGTCGCACGTAAACGAGCGAAGGACTGACTCTTGAGACTTTCCCTCCGCAACCCTAGCAATGACAGACGGGGAAGGGTCGAATGCAAGACGATGGCTGTAGAGAAAGTGGAGTTGTTCCCATTTTCGTATCCATTAGATCCACGATGAGTGGTCGATACTACTGCTTCCATGGCATGTCTTAGTGCAGAGATTGTTAGCTCAAACTGAAAATCTTAAAATAGTGCTGAGTAGGAACTGTTTATCGGGGTAAAAGATTGAATAACTCAGGACAGTAGCTACGTGGCTGTACCAAACAGGCTAGACTGACTACGTACAACAAGTTGGGTTTTCTCGAATTTTGTCTTTAAAATGGGGAAGAATCGCGGATTGAGGAGTCTAAGAATTCGAGACTACTCATGTTGTGAGAAGGAGTCCAGCTCGGGGTTCTATATCGATCAGAAGCATGCACCAACGCTCTCCTTTCAATCTCGGATGCCAGCAAGTTGTGAATTTGGATATTTGCCACACTCGAATTCAAACATTTTCAGGCTTGTAACCAATATCAAGCCAGACGATGTCCTTTCCGGTCGAGGTAAGATAGCTTTGTGGTTGTCAATTTCTATCCACCACACTTTGAATTTAATTCAAAGTGCTTTGTGTTTGAAGGGGGGGCAACGAATTCACATTCTGGAAACAGAGTCTTCAGGGCCCTTGTGAAACGTTATCAAAGCAAATATCTCCAGGCAAAGAAACGTGATAAGCCTGGAGTAGCCTCAACCATTGTTGAAGCAATTAGAAGAAAAGGAGGTCGTTTTCTTCGACGACAAGGCTCTCGATTCGATCCTGGCGTTGTAGCTTGGGTGGACATTGGCGACGTACGAGCACGGGAAAAAACTTGTCAGGCACTCCGTGAAGGAGCCCCGGAAATTCGAAAGAAAAAGAATGAATCCTTAGTTGATGGCGGAGAAATGAAAAAGGTGGTAATTGGACGAAAAATGCGTGGTACCGGTGTCGATTACTCCCACCCGCAAACTGGTGTCCAGAAAAGTGAAAGTTTTGTTATGTCCAGAGAGTCGGAGCGTAAGTGCAACTCAGTTTCTGCTGATGCAGCCTCCGCCCATTTTGTGAACGATGAAGGGAAAGACGTTCCCATCATGATTCGACCTTCATTCGAACTCACGAAGAACGCGTTTGCTGAAGCCATATCTGTCGATCAGCTCGAACCTCATGATCGCATACTTTATCTTCGAGATTTCTTCCCTCCAGATGCAGCTATACCTCGTCGAGTTGAGACAACTTCGTCTTGCCAATACAACCTTGGCCACTGTGACAGTTCTTTATGTCCCTCTTTTTTTGTCGAGGTATAGGCTTGGCTTATGGTGGAGTTATTGCAAAACACAAAGCGAATATAGATATTATGTAAATATACCATCATGGCATCTTCCAGAATATTAGCACCGCGAGACCCAGCTACAACTGTGGTATCAGATTCCATGGTGCCATGAAACTCCAATCATCCTTCAGTGCACCTTTTTGTCTAAGATTCTGTGTCAGATTGAGCAAAAGTAGTCTTTGCATCTGCAGAGCTACAGTAGCCCCTGAATTATGGTCCACTTGCGAGCCTGGGATCAACACCGAAATACAAAATGAGAAAGTGAAATGCAGGAGACGACGATGTGAGTCGTTCGTGGATTGCAAAATATTTTGCCAGTCTGTCCCTTTTCCTTCTACCACGACAACGGTGCCTACCGCTCATACAGCATGGTCAGGTCTTGCCATTCTTAATGCTACAGTACAGTACCGCACATATGGACCCAATCTGAAGCCATAGAATACTTGTGAGTTCCTGCATCTGAATCTATCCATGCCTCAGTAGAGCCCTGCTTTTGCAGCTAAACATAATAAATTGCAAGGGTGATGGAAGGCAAAATGAATCTCATTGCGACACTTTTTCTTCACTTGATCCGAGTACGAAAACAATGATAGATCGAGTAGCCAGTTTGTCGAAACATTGTGAAGTGTTATTGCTACGATATGCACTCACGGCTCTTATCTCTGTTTGAAACTCAGAAAAGCAAGGGGCGGCATGGGAAGGAGGCGACTGACTTCGGCTTAGTGTCTGGTATTATATCATCCTTGAGCACTTATGGAATAGATCTGTTGATCCGAATTTTGAGCACGCTTGGATTCAGAGCGGAGCAAAATCGCCTGTTGACATGTGAACTAGTGAACGTACAAACGATCAACTACGGTGATGCAGCGGGGATCAAGACCATGGAGAGGAAAAACAACTTTGTGCTTCTTCCGGTGACATTTACATCGCTTGGTGTGAACAATTCTCCTATCCACGTGTTTGTTCGTTTTTGTTTTCTTTGGTTTTCCTCACGATATCCAAAGCGCTCTCAAGCATATTTTTTTCGTCGTCATTGATATTATTTTCTGTGGCCCTCTCTTTTATTTGAACATCAAAGTCTTCTGACAGTTTCAAGAAATCTTTGCCAGGACAAATTTTGGAAAAGATGCTTTCTGCTTGAGCGAAAGCATTGTCAACAGTCAAAGCCTGTCCGCTGTGATGGCAAAGATGCAGACCTTCTGGGACATCGGAGACAGAAAAAAATCCAGTCGGCTCGAAGCAGTGACTGAAACAGACTTGGTAGACTTCGTCGAGCTGGCTTCCGCTTGCTTCAATTATCATTCGGCTCGCCTCTGAAAGAATCTCATCATCTGTTTCCTGACCTTTGTCACATTCCACGGTTGTTGTCAGATGCATAACAGTGCACCCATGATGGACAACTTGCAGCGTATGATCTAGGGTTACGCAATGAATTGTGTGCGAATTACCAACAGTCTTCGGAGGAATAGTAGTGATGTGACAATCCGTATCATCAGATCGGATCACTCTGCCACTCAGCACACTAATCCGTCGTAGTATCCTCTTGCACGACCTTGTCGTTCTTTCAAGTGAGAAAGAGGCCTCAGATGCGATTATTGTTTTGCACTCAATCATCTTGCACTCCGAAGAATTGTCTTCAGAAATCAAAGCACCAGTTACACCATTCCCATCTGAAACCTTGATGCCGACAGCGGCTCTCCGTAACAAAAATGTTGCACCGAACACTGCAGCTGATCTACAAAATGCCTGCGGCAGCTCCCCGCTCCCATATAGAGGGAAGATAAACGCAGTGTTCCCAAATCGCCCTACTGCTTGGAGGTGAAGTTTTAGATTTTCCATCCCTTCGGCCAGCGAAACGCTCGAAACTTCTCGTTCCCAGGCAATAGCGTATCGAACTATAGCTTGCAGCTTTGGCGACAGCTTGTGTACCTTCTCCAAGAATGTGTCGAAAGCCATCCCATCATCCATGCACTGCTTCAAAATAGACAAGGCTTCAGTTGACACAACTTTGTTTTGCGGGCGGGCTAGAGACCTTCCATGATTCAGGTGACGCTCATTCAACGACTGCACTTCTGATTCTACGGTTTCCAAAGTACTCGTTGGTGCATCAGGTGAATTCTCCATTGCATTAGCTGTTTCCAAAGAAACTTGCTGCTGTCGCTCTTCGTCGGATGATGTCTGTGTTGCGTAGTCCATTGCGAGCTGTATGAACTTCATAAGCCGTCGTTTATCCATCGGAGCGAGCAGTTTGGTCCCAAACACATCGTTCTTGGAGCAAGGTACTTTCGAGAGGTCTCCTCCTTCCAGCCAAAACAACCCTTCTGCACTTCTGAATTCCAAGTAGTCAGCAACATTACTAGCTAGCATACCTGAAACTGCTCTTCCTGAAGCGAGAACAAACGCTGGTGTAGCATCAAGAGAAATGCGATGGTCATTCAATATTCGTTTTGCTTTTGCTGTACGAAGTGATTGTACTCCTTGCGTCTGGAAGAGCAACTCTTCAAGCACTTGAGAAGAGAAGGAGTTGTGGCGATATTCATGTGGTATGCGGAAGTACACCAACGATCTTTTGCCATTGGCAAGAACCCATTTTTCTAAGGCAACAACAATCGACTCATCGAAACTTTTTGGCAACTCAACGACAGTCCCTTTTCCGAAAGGAGTATCAACCAGGATTCCGACGTCTAAACCAAAGCTGTCAACTTTGTTTTCAGAGTGCCACTGCAAATTGCTTTCACTACCCTTTGGATTCATCGCTATGAAACCCTTATCGATATGAGAGGATTTGCATGATACTTCAGCCAATAATTCGGCACTGCTTTTCTTTTCTTTGATTTTCTCCTGAATTATTTCTGGATTCCAAGTAGAATCCATTTCGCCATAATAGTCGGAACCATCGCAGTGGAGAACGGAAAGCCCAGCACGTGCCAATGCCGCTGATACAATTGCTTGCACTAACCCCGTCCCACACACAACGACATCGTAAGTGCGACGCAGACCTTCTTCATCTCTGTCGTCCTTTGGCATTATTTTTTACTTTGGGCATTCATTTTCATTCATTCTACAGTAGTCGATTGAGTCAGTCATCCCAAAGAATCCAAAAGAAAAATCGACATTATTGAAACGCACATGGCACGTTTGCAGTCTTGAAAGATATAAAGAGCTCAACAAGTGGACGAAGAACACAGCACAAAGCGAGATAGACTTAAAAAATGTTGATCCGTGTTCGCTCGAATGTAGGCGTCTGGCGAGTCGACGGATTGGGACCAAGCTCTACAGTAGAAGACGTTCTAAAAGGAATCGCAACTACGCGGCCTCACGTCGTGTACGAGAAACCACTTTGTCAAGATCCTGCATGCAGTCACGAATTAAACGCTCAAAAGTCTTTGCAAGAAGAAGGACTGAGGCATGGTTCGATGATTCATTGCCGCGTCGATCCGTCATCCTGTGTCGAAGTATCAGATAAGCCCCTGGCAACAGAGGACGAGGAACAGCCCGTCGAAATCAAGCAGGGTAACATGAAACGAATAATTGATAAAGATGGAAGTATCAGGTTGATTCCAACAAACGAAGTCAGAGACGCAAAGGAAGATAAAGGATTCAGAAGGGGCATGATGCCGCTTCGCGACATCAAAATGGCATGGACACTAAACGAGTTTGTGGCTATGGATTCTCAGTTTGTTTTCAAAGTTCAACGACAGGAATCTGCCGTGTGCAAACAAGTATCCTTAGATTCTTCTAGTGTTGGGGACTTCCAGTCGTACTTGAGGCGCTTTCAGTTCTCACGAAAGAGATTCGGCTATCTGTACGGCAAGTTTGTAAAATCCGAGGAAGGAGACCTCAAAGCAGTCGTTGAAGCGATTTACGAACCGCCACAAGTCGCAGATCTAGATTTAGCGGAGGGATTTGAAATGCTCGACGATCCAATGGAGGCAGCGGTGGAACAAATTGCAGAGCAGTGTGATCTCCAGAAGGTGGGTTGGATCTTTGGTCATCCACCTAGAGAGGACGGTTTTGTTCTCAATGCCTCTGAAGTAATCATGGCTGCAGAAATGCAACTGGAGGCTGCAGGAGGAGTCAATGAAACGCCATTTGTGACCGCAAAGGTCACTGCCTCTGACGATGGCAACGTTTCAGTTGAAGCCTTTCAAGTTAGCCAGCAGTGCATGGCGATGGTAGCTGAAGAGGCGCTTGAAATCAGTCCCGATCCCGGATTTTGCAAAATCAACGAAACATTCACTGCAATTCAGGAGGGCAAAGAAAGCAAGATTGTAAACAACAACTTCTTCCTCACTGTTGTTCCCATCGTTCAACACACATCGGAGATTTTTGTGAGTCAGTTTCCGAAAGCAAATAGGGATTTGGACGACCGCACCCAATCGCACGACGAGCTGAAGAGGCAGCTTTCCAAGAGTGGGACAGCAGGCTGGAGCTTCGTGGATCTTTTGGCTGACTTCAATCTCTTAATCTATTTGGCAAAGTTTCTTGATGTTGAAGCAGATCTTCCAAAGATCCTTCGATCAATTACGGATCGTTCAGTTCCTATTGATGACGGCTACAAGATTATCATCACAGGCCTCGCTGGTGTAGACACAGCATACTAACACACGCCTGAGAACTGGAACCGTGGAATTAGTCCAAACTAGCATTGTCGTAAACTTTACTTTATTTCTTTGTTCACTACGCGCACTCTTTCACTTTCAAACTTGTAGCTTCCTGGTTTCGAATGCTTGATTCGATTGGCCTGCTTTCTTTCTGCGCTCTCCTTTTGTATTATTGCCTGGGACGTTTGTTTTTGGATGACCTTTGGAATTTTCCTACTTCGATAAATTCGCTTCACTTCTGGAAGATGCTGATATTTCTTGATCAGAGCATGTCGGTATTGCATGGCACTCTCCTCTCTCGAAGTAAGTTGTCCAAGCTTTTCACTTGCTCTGGCTTTCCATAATCGAAGGTTCGTATCATCACTTCCACTAATAATGAAGGCGTTGTCCATCGAACAATTCACTGTAAACACACGTTGCATTCGTTTCGTATGGTATATTTCTCTCGCGAAGCCATTACGATGAATCAAGTTGAAAACCCGAATAGTCTTGTCATAACTTCCAGTGACAAATTCCCTTCCTGTTGGTGCCCAGCTCAGCGACATAATTGCCGACGTGTGCCCCTTATATATCTGTGTTGGTCGATCAAGTTTCCTCATATCGAATGTGTAGGCTTGGTAATCTTCATTCGCAACAGCGAAGTTCAATGGCTCCATTGGATTCCATTGCAAATCATTTGATCTCATTCTGAGTATCATCTTCTTCATTTCTGACCCCGCTCTCAAATCATGCAACCCGATACCTCGATCCATTGAACAGTTGGCAACCAAGTGAGGCTCTGTAGGATTAAAACGGACGACATGAACTGTGTCATCTGAACCCCATAGATTGCTGTGTGATTGAATCGGGGTGCTCCTTTCTGGAGACCATAGTTGAACCGAAGAGTCGGAAGCAGTTATGAACTGGTGTTCTGTCCAATGGTGATCAATCGAACAAAAGCTACCAGGTATCTGCCATGTATCATCAGGTTTAATCTGCTCTGCAATTTTTGACATCGAATCGCTAATGTTCCATTTTCGGAGCGTACCATCAGCACTACAGGAGTAAAAGTCATCATCTAGACCAAAGACAACCCCTTTGATTGCCATTTTGTGAGCGTTGATTGAAGAGACGCAACTTCTCGTTGGCAGATCCCAAAGGCGAAGAGTACCATCGGTAGATGCGGACAAGAGTGGAAGCAGCGACTTTCGAGATATGGCAGTATGAGTAACCGCATCTTGATGCCCTTGACCCAAGTTGCCAATAAGTGGTTGAGCAAACATCCTATTTATCTTTGCAGCATTGACAGCTCTTGTATATTCACGAGGTCGCTGAAGGGGGTGATAAGCTGGGTCTAGATTCCGATGATGCTGCCGCAAGTCTCCGGAACATTCTCGTTGGGTGGAGGCTTGACTCCTTGATAGTGCCTTTACTTTCATTTTTGTTTCTGTGATTTTCGATCGATCGATCGATTTTGGTGGAACTGGAGTGTGTCGCGCGAAACTGTGCGAAAGTTGCAGAATGGGAAATCAAATGAATCAAATAAGTCAGGTTCTTGACAAATCACTACACGACCACCATTTCCTGTTACCTTCACCATGGATTCGGGCCAGAAATCTGATAACGACATTATTAAAAAACAACGTCAGATTGCTGAACGACTGAGAAGAGGACAAGGTCGACCAATAGAGAAGCCTGATGGATCAGCTCCTACTGCTCGTCAGATTCGACCAAGCACTTTCAAGAAAACAACAACATCTTCAGTCCTGGCAGCGGCACGCGCAAAGGCGGTAGGGAACGCCGTGGGAAATAAAGAGACGCAGCCTGACAATACCAGCAGGAATATGAAAGGAATCAGAAAAACAGCTGGAAAAAGAAAGACAGTGGCAACGGCGCCTTCGCGCCTTGCAAGCCTAGTGCATAGCGCAGCAAAAAACCCGCATGATGACGGAACTGGATACACTACACCATATTCACCGGAAGATTTCTGGAAAAACATCAGGGAATGGTCATTTGTTAGTGATATCTACCGCCAAATTCAAGGTGTGGAGGACCAGGACAATCATCACGTCCCAACCAAGCCCATACCAGATACATTTATTAGCACCCGTCACTACATCATGGCGTGGGGACCAAAATGTCTTGCAGAGGCTCGGGCACAGCTAGTGTCCGAAGTCTTGACCGAGAGTGGGCAGCGTGACAATGGTAGAAGTCCTTTTATTTTGGTCGAAGTTGAGACAACGTGGAAGTCGGGCCGGAAAGCTCGAGGGTTACATACAGACCTTATGGACACAGATGCATGTCACGTCCAGCTGAAGACAAAAGAAAGGTACAACTTGCAGTTGTATTGTCACGACATCTTTGGTCTAGTCCCGGTCGAAAAGAAAGATATGGTGGAGATGATGCTTAGAGGACGGCAATCTGATAAATCATCTCTAAATGGCTTTGAAGATTCACTGAGTCAGTTTTGTATGATTGGCCACTCGGAGACTCAGAGGAAAGAGCTAGATGGACTGATCCTGAAGGTTAGCAAGCGGAAATGGGTAAGTTTTCCGCAATCCCATGGCGCTAATTCACTGCTTCTCAAGCACTTTGATAGGCTATCATAGGTTCCTCGCAAATGTATTTCTTCCGCGTTGGAAGCAACATTACGGCGTTGAGAGAGTTCACCGCCCTCTGTAAGGTAGATAGTATTCCATTGAAGAAGTTCTTGCTGGGTAATCACCTCAAGTCGGTCAAGGGCTCTGGTTCATTGGAGTCGAAGAAAAAATGTGGCCGCGATAGTTTAGTAGAAGAAATGGGAGGTGTTAGTGCTTTGGGAAAAGTAAGTGACTTTGCGATTCCGGCACTACAGACGGCATTGACTTTACGACACTCATATGTTGCGTCCCTTAGGGTTTTACAGAGTACGTGCAGCGAAAATTCAATCCATCTCAACTAAGGGCAATATCTGCTGCTAGTAGTGGTTATGGTGACGGCGGAATCACACTCATTAAAGGCCCGCCAGGCACCGGTAAGTCTCAAATCTTCCTCTACGAGTATAATGTGTTACTCCTCTCATTTGTATTCTCTTTCTACAGGTAAGACTACCATGCTAGTTGCAGTTTTGAACTCACTCCATATTCGACAGTACAATAAGTATTACGAAGAGGTTCGCCGAATCGCGGCTATGCAATCTGGTAACCGTCAAGCTGCATTAGATATTGCTCGAAAGGCGAAACCAAGGCTACTTGTATGTGCGCCAAGCAATGCTGGTGTCGATAATGTTATCCTTCGCATAATGGAAGATCGTTTTGTCGATGGTAAGGACGTCACCGAAATCAATCCAGTCCTGCTTCTGTCTCGAATCATATTCTTACTTCTTGTCCTAATTCAGGGAGTGGCCAAAGATACAATCCAAGGTAAGATTGGTAATTATTTGCTTCTGAATGACTGAATGCTTTCGTGATTCTTGAGCTCGATCTCACGTTCGCAAGCAGTATGATAAGAGTCGGCGTTGGTCAGTCTTCTGTCGTTCGCGACGTGGCTCTGCAGACAAAGGTAGATCAGATTCTTTCTGATACGGATGCTGGTCAGTTGGACAAATCAATTGCAGGTACGAAGGTGATTCCTGTAAAATCGTCTTCTTTTTACATAGCTTTGTTGACACTGTCTTTGAGCAGGCTTTCGAATGGAATTGCAAAGAATCAGCGGTGATATCGCGAAATGTAGGCGAAAGGTTCATGCAATTACGAATGCAGCACCCTGGCCCCTAGGTAGAGACTGGGAAATACGCTGTCTTAACGATGAAGACGTCGTTAGCTCTACAAGTCGAGTTTACTTTGTCAACCACAAGGAACATAGAACAACGTAAGTGGCTCGTTCCCAACTCTTGTTGGCACCAAAATATCTAACCGAGACAAATTGACATAGCTATGAGTGTCCCCCGCCTCCAGAACCGGGAGAAAAGCAATTCCATGCAACATCTATGCCAGAATATAGAACTTTCATGACCCGGATAGTCAAGGTAGGAAGATTGTTTTTTTCATCGGATGTAATTGACTTGTCTTACCTCGTTTATACCTGCACAGCTCGTAGAAAACTACTTTGCAGTCAAAAGCAATCTGGAATTGAACACTATCGTCAAGGGATCTATGGAGAATGGTGCAAACCAGTTTGCCGTCCGACAAGCTCTTGAAGCGCATGTGTTGAACTCGGTCCATATTGTGATGACCACTCTTGGGTCAGCTGGTAATAGAGTTCTAGAGAATGCAGATAAATTTGAGGTTGTGGTTGGTAAGTCCAAAGTAGTATCCTCCAAGGCTGCTGGAACCAAGCCTAGAACTCACATTGCAACTAACAAAATTGCGAATTTCCGTTCCGCAGTTGACGAAGCCGCGCAATCAGTAGAGCCATCAACACTTGCAGCGCTCCAATTGGGGTCTCATCACTGTGTTTTAGTTGGCGATACAAATCAGCTACCTGCGACGATTTTCAACCTTAGTGGTCGCAATAGCAAGTATGACCGGAGTCTCTTTCAAAGACTGGAAGAGTCAGGGGAAGAAATTCACATGTTGAATGAACAGTATCGCATGCACCCTATGATATCTCATTTTCCTCGTACTATCTTTTACGGTGGTCTTCTTAAAGATGGACCAAACGTCAAGAGGGAGGAATATGGCAATCCGCTGCTCAAGATCATACAATCACAAGCCCCTCAATTACAGGTAACTCAGTGTCAAGATCTTGATTTTGTGACGAGATACATTGACCAAGGACTTATGTTGCCCTGTTGTATTCATCCCTAGCCTTTCTCCGTCTTGGATTTGGATTCCAAAGAAGAACGGGGGGGCACGAGTTTATCAAACTCAACAGAAGCACATTTGGTGATTCATTTGTACACTTCTCTTCGTGACATGACCAACGCAAACAGTGAAATCATGGGGCGAGTGGCCGTCGTCACGCCGTATAGCCAGCAAGCAAATCTCTTGAGAGGACTGTTTCGAAATCTCCTCGGACCACAATACACCAACTCTGTCGAGGTAGGCACCGTAGACTCGTTTCAGGGCAGAGAGGCGAAGATTGTGATTTTTTCAGCTGTTCGTGCAGCAGGCAGCCACGGAATCGGTTTCCTAAGTGACGTAAGACGCATGAATGTGGCTCTGACACGGGCGAAGCATTTTCTCTTTGTCATCGCTCGCTGTGATTCAATTGTCGTGAATCCATACTGGAATGAATTGATCGAACAAGCAAAAGGGCAAAATGCTGTTCTAAAGGTGCATTCCTTCGGTGATGACCAGCAAGTGACTTCTGGGAAGAATCCATGGTTTGGAAATGTGAAGGACTGGAAACAAGATGGATGCCAAACAGTGAGAATGTCATCAGAAGTTTCTACCAGCATCGCCATGACCATAAAACCATCAGATCCAAGAAAAACAAAAGCTTTTGGTAATACCAAGAAAGTCAAGAAACCTTCAGATCCAAGGAAAAAGGGGGTTTCTACGATTGCCAAAGAACCAAAGAAGCCTCCAGGTGCGAGGTCGCCCAAGAAACCTTCAGATCCAAGGAAACGAAAGCGGGTTTGATTCTTCCATTGAGCGCAACCTACTCCCGTTGTCTTTTTGGATACTCTTAAGAGTTAGGCCCTCCGCAGAACTTGTTCTTCGTTGTGGTGTCGACTTTGGGTCGGCTATTATTTGAGTTCGCCTCGACTGCGACGGGGAAGGCCTTCTGTGTCCGCTAGTGCAGTAGCTTAAGCCTTGTAGTCATCTTTTAGTTTAGATTGGAAAGCGTGAAAGATCCAAAGCTCTTTGTAGGAATCAAATCCAAATCTAAATCGAATTGTGGCTCGTCTGTCTTTGTCCGTACATCCTGAGTTAATGTACCCGATATTGAACGATAACAGAGCGATAACAGAGCGATAAAGGGGTTTGACTAGTTACAGTGTTGTAAAAGGGAGATCATCAAAATTATAAGCTATTGGTTGGCGATAGCCATTCATTCTAGTCCATCGAGTCAACTTGACACGGGAGATTCAATTCAGTCCCCTCGCAATGGCACTCTCTGAGTTTCATTGCGTTCCATTGAATACCTATTATCAAATCTTTGTCCAGGCAGTTTATTTGGATCCAAGATGATCCGGGGAACCTTAATAACCCTCATACCTGACTCAGTCAGGAGGACTGCCATTTCATCGAAAGTCATACATCACAATGTCCAGTAATCCGTCTCTCTTCTGTCCGGGAGGTACAATCTTTGTAGCTAGGTCAGCTGGGATCTTCTCCGACGGGACATGACCGGTGATCATTTCACCAGCAGCAACGGCTTCACAACACGCATGGTATGCAATCGAATTACATTTCTTCTTCAACGTAGAGTCAGGCCTCTGTGTATTGTGAATGACAGACATGTTGTCTCCGTAGGCGTAAGTAGGTCCCTTCATGGGAATTCTCATCGTGCGTAGTTTGTATCTGAGTCCCCTCATTCGATCCATACCCTGTGTCAGTGCGCAAAACTCAGCCCCAAAGACGCTGGTCTCAATCCGAGCCTGTTTCTTTGAGTGGGCAATCACAAGGGCACGACTGTTGACATAGATCATGTATCCAGTACGAGAGCGGCGGTTGATGTTGTCACCAGCTAAGTCACTGTCAACATACAGGATGACATCAATGGACTTGCCTCGTGGTTCAGGCGCGTTTGGAGGTATTGGCTCCGTTGCTCCAGGGTACATATCGGACCAGTTGCATGTCTTGAAGACAGAGTGATCGATCTGTGGGTAGGATGGGTCCATGACAATAGTAGCATTGTGATGAGCTTTCAGGTAGGCGAACATGTGGAAAATAGATTTGAGGTGTCCTCTGCGGGGAAGAGCAAGGTGAGACGCAAGCATACTAACTTCAGTGATGATATCAATTCTACCAAGTTCAACCATCCAGCGCAGAATACCAACAAGGGATTGGAAATACGATGCTCCTTCCTCTCCTTCAAGTTCTTCTGTCATGTCAAGTTCAGGACGGTAGTTGTTCGGTAAGGGTGATCTGGCTCTGGATCCTTTCTTCAATGTGGTCCCATGGTGTTCCTCTACTAAGTAGTTCGACATGAGTATCACGTTCTCTTGGACATAATAATAAATTTGATGCATTAATCATGTTAAAACTATCTCAAGTTTCTAGAATGCCGTTAGCGGCTGTCATGGCCATTTACCATACGGAGGTGAGTCCAGTACTGTTGAACCAGTTTGAGGCATCCAATCCCAAGGAAGTTGCTCTATCGAATAGACGTATGTACCCTACCCATGGGTATATTATTCAAACGATCTTGCCACTCAAGGCGGCGTATTTTTATGTTGTTTTCTGTGCATTTTCTGTGTGTTGTGCTGCCTGTATTGAAGCTTGATTGGGCCTTGTGTTCTTGCTCCCTTCTGCCATGAGTATATCGATCCAAATAAATGGAGAGCGTCTCATGAGCACAGTGTTCCAGAACATTGTGGTTATTACAAGCATCAAAAGGCGGCCGGTTGTAGTCTAAGGAGAAGCAAAGAGGGTCAAAGACAGTAGGTTGTGTCCTGGCATAGTGAAGCCGCAGATAAGTGGTGAATTGCCTGGATGTAGGAGGGAAGAATGCCAACATTTGAACATCCATAAAGCAAAATCAAATTGAGGCATCTGCCAATCGACAGGAGGGTGAAGGAACCGATAGCAATTGCTTTGCAATAGGTCCTTGCCAAGGGTTGGATTGTTGCAAGGAGTCGGCAAAGGAGAGGGCATCCAATTGGCAGAACATATTATGATCGTCAAAAGGGCCACATGCACCCAAGGTCCGGCCGTCTCAGCAAGCCTTGATACCTTACAAGGCGTTGCGGGGCTTCCATGCTTCCAAAGAGGGGCCTCATGTCTGTCAGCGATTCCATTCTTGCCACCAAAGGCAAAAAATGAGAAAAGCTGTTGGGCCATTTGATCATGCTTCTGGAAAGGGATATCCTCCTCAGCATCTTGGAGAACCACCATTGGAGTGGATAGTGCGCTTGTGCTGGAGGCCTTTTCAGTTGCCATGCCACCGTCATCATCGAAAACTGTGTTGATGGGACCGCGAGCATCATCAGGAAAACCCAAGAAGGCTGCTGAAAATGGGCAAGATTGGACCATTTTCGCTTGTTCTTGTGGGACAGGATAACTACTGATATAATAGGAATCCCAGTTTGCTTTCTGACTGTGCGGCGTCTTGTTATCCTCATCATCATCAGCGATTTCGTCGCTGTCATCGTCGTCCAACAGACCCAAAAAGGCAGAAGCATCAAATGGGCAGATTTTGTCCACTTTTCCCCGTTCTTTTTGGACAAGGCTTACAGGAGCATGATAGGAATCGTTTTCGGATACTCTTTGTGCCCTGGGGCCCTTGCCTGTCTTTCTTTTGCCCATCTTGGTCCTTTGTTTTCCAGTTGAAAACAACCTCTTTTTCGGCGTCGCTACGGCCGCTCTGTGTAGGAGAAGTACTAGAGGTGCTGTTTTGGAACCCGGATTTGCGTGTGGTTTTTAATTGCGGAATATACGTTCTCTTGGACATATTTGCTTGGACTCAAGGAATATGCAACAACCCCGTTCTTCAGAGTGGTAGTACGGAACTTGGCCCCTAGGTAGATATCGGGATCGCCAACAGAGTCTGGTTTTAGCGTGAATGCCTTGTCGATTTTCTTGAGCGCTTCCATAGCATCGTGGTGGATCATTAATATGTCGTCAACGTAGAGGAGTGCGTAAGCGTAGTATTCAAAGCCATCATCAGGTCTTGTCATTGGCATGTAATATACGTCAGGGTCGGCCAAGCAAGGTTTCCATCCCAGATTCTGCATATACTCCGAGAGGAATGTTCTGTAGTCATGCCCAGCGGCCCGTAATCCATATAATGCGCGTACAACAATAGCTTTGCGGCCTTTGTCCTTCCCAAATTCAGGGCCACAAACTGTCCAAATCTTTTCACTGACGAGAGGCGCTGTCAAGTAGGCATTCTGGATGTCAGCAGCTTTGACTTCCAATGCATTTAAAGCGGCAAGTGATAGGGCAATTTGGACAGATTCACGAGATACAATGCTCAAGTAAGTTACGCTAGGGCATGGTGCCTCAGTCATGTGGCCACCAGCAACCAGTCGGCATTTGCGGCGGAGTGTTTCCATTTTGACATCAAAAACAATATGGCACTTGATTTTGGTGTGCTCAACTGGTGCTTTGTCTTCCTCGTTGAGCATCTTGAAAGCCACACGAAGATTGCTCATCTCCTTCCCAAGGGCCTGTTCCCACAAGTTGTTGCCATTGATTCGATCAAGTTCACGGGCTTCTTGGACTGTCTTGGGAATTCTGATGCCAAATTTGTGTGTTTGCTTGGTGTGGTATCGGCTCTTGACTTTGGCAATGATTGCATTTCGTTTCTTCAAGATGTATGGAACCCACCACTTGAATGCAGGTAGGTGATCTATTCCAGTTGCGACGGAATACTCAGCAACCTCACTGGGGAAAGATTCCTTGAGATCAGACAGTCGCTCCCAAGTAGTGGTACCGTCCTTCCATTGGACACAAAGCTGCCATCCTTTTGTGGTACGTTTCTGGACAAGTCGTCCATGGTATCGGAATCTGTCGTTGCCAGGTTGGATTGCAGTTTTGTCTGTCTTATGGTCAATGATGGAGTCGAGCAGGAGGAATTGATTGCCGTTCTCATCACATTGCAGGTACATTCCCTCAGCAAGTACGTTTGCTGCATAAGTGGCTTCGGCCCCATCAGGGAATTCAACGGTATATGTGCGAGTGTCCAGCATGGGGACAGCATGCCCACTTCCTCTAAGACTTCCGTCTGCTTCCCTCTTTCGTCCAGTGACCTTTCCAGTTACCATCTTGTCCCCTCTAGCAAGCAGCACTTCAGCATTGAGGTACCGATCATAGTAGTCGTGCTGTTGCTCATCCCTGTCAGGCATTAGATCCAATCCTTCTCCAGAGTCATCCTCATAACAATCATATGTAGGGGTGAGATCATCCTCACTGAAATCTTCAGGCTTTGCCTTGTCACCCAACTTGTCATTCACATTGGTATTGAAGTCATTACGTAGGCGTTTCTTGGCGTCGTCAGCCATTTCTTCGGATGTTAGGGCTCTGAAGGTGGAGGTGTGGTGGTAGTTCCTGTTGTGCTTAAGTATCTTTCCAGTCAAGAGGGATCCGATTCCAGGACTTGGTCCCAAGTATCGTCCAAGAGACATCTTATCATCAGGGAATTTTGCAATCTTATCATAATATTTTACCCATTGATACCATTGGAAATCACACCATGGACCAATATTTGCAGTCTGTCCAGTCATAACAGTCTCCGGCACCTCCCCATCCAAGTTGTAAATGTTAAGGGCGGTGTGAGATCGGATGTAGGCCCGATGTTCCAAACAATCATCCCATAGCCTCTTTGGCGTTCCAGTACGGAGCATGACTTGTGCAGTGTCTTTCTTCAGCTCCCTGATTGTGCCTTCAGCAGTGTTTTGCCATGGTGAATAAGGCTCAGTCGTGCGGAAGTCACATCCAGTTTGTCGGACACGTTTCTTATAGTCCCCACTGACAAACTCCTTTGCTCCATCAACTATCAAGGCCGGTGGAACGCTGTCCCTGTTGAATAAGGTGGATAGCGCTTCAGGTGCTTGTCCTTTTGTTCAAAGTGGATGGGCCCGGCACCAGCCATTGTCTGCACCAAAAATATGTGCGTATTCATTCATTCTCTTGGACTTCACATTGGCTTTCATCAGATCGCCATATAGGTTGTGATTTAATTGTCAGAGTCGGATGAAGCGATCGTTTGTTGGTCGTCTCCTGGTCAGGGATGGGTGCAGTATAGTCCTAGCTCCTTGTTGGGTAGTTGCTTGGATTGTCTTTGTGGCTGCTTGGATCCCAATCCCCCCGTTGCGTGCTAGCTTGATCGCGTCAACTGCAGGGCCTTTGTATGCTGACCGAACAGAAGAGATTTGAACCATGTCACTCAGTTGTTGTGAGAAGTGATGGTCATTCAATCTGGGATCAATTTCATGTAGGATATCATGTTCTTGGGAAACGGTTTTGGAGATGATGCGTGGATTATTGGTGGAGAGTTCAGAATAGAGCGGTGAAATGAAGTGGCGGTCTTTCAGGTCCCCTCTCTCCAGCAGTCGTCCGGCATTGTCGACCAGAGAATCTTCAACAAGTTGGTATTTGGTGGTGGGGGGGGTCCCAGTCTGGTGCGTCGGCGGTGAGGGAGACGTGTTCGCAGTTGGCGTATTCGGCGGCGGTGGGCTTGCGGACATTGAGATAGGAAATGGTGCCGTGGATGCGTAGCGGGAGGCGTGTAATATCGTTGGGATTGTCAGATGGGGCAAGGATGCAGTGGTCGTTGTCATTGGGGCAGGCAGTAAGGAATTTGGGGCGGTCATTAATGGTAACATCGTTCGTTCGTGATTGCATTGTGCTCAAAAGATGGTGGTCCATATTCGGGACATGGATGGCTTGATGGAGGACAAGGATGATGGTTTCACCGGTGGTTGGTCGATCGTATGCAATTGCAGCAGTGACAACCTCAAGTTGGCGGCTAGTGGTGGAAGGATCATAGCCACAGACATCCACAACCTTTCCAGAGCGCGAGACGATCATCGCTTGGGACCCGACACAAGTGGTGTCAGCGTGGGAGTCCAGTTCTAGCGTGGTCTCTTCCGCAAGCGGGCTGGTCTGGGTAATTACAATAGTCCGGATGGCGCTGATGGTGCGAAGCTGGACAATTCGGGGCTGGCTTCAGTCATTATCACCTTGTTGGCCACGGTTTAGCGCAGGGTTGGTGCGGTTTCCGTTGGCAGCATTACCAGGAGCGTTGCCTCCAGTCCTGTCATCGTTGTCAGTGCCATCCTGTGTTCGGGCAGACGCCTTGGATTCAAGCTCGGCAATACGGCGTTTGGCCATTTTTCTTGTCAGTTTTCTTGCCTGCTCCAGAATCCTTGGGAGTTGTCTTGTCTTTCTTGTTGCCATTGTCAAGTTTGCGCTTCTTTCGTTTGCGTTCTTCCATGATTGCGTTCCCTTCGTCTTTAGGCATTGCATACCATTGGTTGGGGGGTCTATGCCTGGTGTCGACCGAGGCAATGTGTCTTCCGTCACTTGATCGTTTGCCCAGGACGAGGGTATCTTCTCTGTTGCCAATGAACCCTTTGATATGAGCGACCGATTTGTCAAAGCTGGTCCCCATCGTTGGGGAAGCGATGATCATGTTAATAGCTGTGTCGAGCTCTCGAGTGACAATCTGATCAATAAGCTTGCGGACTCTGGTTCGCTCGTCAGGTACTTGGTAGTCATCAAGCTTGGCAAGGAGGAGGAAGCATTCCTTGTGGTTGCGGGCGTAATCGTCAAACTTCCAGTTGCGTTTTGGTCCTGCGTAGGATAAAGCTAACCAGCGTGTCTCAATTTTGGCGGAGACATTGTTGGTGTATTGGGCCCCAAGCCGTGCGGATTTTAGGTCAAGAAATGCAGTTCTTCCGTCCTTTGTTCTGGCACAATGTTTGATGTCAGTCCAGTCAACAGTGTCTTTGAATAGCGCACTCAAAAGTTTCCAGAGGGTGGTATTGTCAGTGCGGAATGTGGCAACAAAGTCTCCTTGGGCGTTGACAATAGGAGCACGGGCAATAATTTCGTCCTCAATTGATGCATAATCGGTTGATGGATCCGGATCAGCTGGGATGGCAGTTGCGACACGAATAGTATAGCTCAAAGGGCAACCGTGGACTCCTTTGAAGTTTGTAAGGGATTCTTCAATGGTACGGAACGTTTTGTTCCAGTCGTTGCGGGTGATTTCGATATCGAGGGAGCTTGGTTCGGTCCATTGCTCTTCATGATCTCTGTAGATCTCAAGTTTGTCAGTTAGGACAGGGAGGCCAGTGGTCGGAATAGCTGGATCGCGAGAGGTGCAGGCACGGTGTTTTAGGAGCCATGCAACATCAGTGATGTCTTGCTGCACTTGGAACGGGATTGCGTGGCCATTCCCACCGCCTCCTGGGTGTCGAAGGGTCTTGACAAGTTTGCTGACAGTGTCAGGCTTGATCTTGGTCAGAGTTGCGGTACTGTTGATATTGTGATCGTCCACAATAGTGTTGGCAACGGCTTGAGTGAGGCCGATTCAGACAAAGAGTTGGCGCAGGATTGCTGGTTCGGCCATGGTTGAATCAGATATGCGGGTTGGAACTGTTGTTGTTGAGTTTCGTGTTGCAAATGAATTTTCTGTCACCACAGATGAATTTTGTGTGGGTTTTGGCGAATGATATGAACGTTTGTTCGGCTTGCGCGCGAGTTGGCGTATATAATAACGGATTTATTTTAAACGGTCCTGTGGCCATTTTGGCGGATTGAGATCGCTGATATATATAAATAAATCGCAGATCTTTCTCCCTCCAAACGAGCTGCGTATCGACGCGTAGTGCCGGATCTTCGGATCCAGGCGCTTCGGCTCTCCCTCCAACCTTTGAAAGCGTCCCCTCTGATCTTACACTTCATAGAATGAACTATATCCTATGCGCAGCTATTGTATGATAGTCGATCATAACAAGGTGTAATTCAGCAATAGGTATCCTGACGTTGACATGTCGGTCAACAGGTCTTTTAAAGTCTCCCACAGACTTGGACATTTGCCATTGTAGGCAGGTCAGCTGGTGTTGCTATCGAGCAGTACAGCAGCGCTGGGTCTGATAAACTGAGTTAATGTGCCCGTTATTGAACGATAACAGAGCGATAAAGGGGTTTGACTAGTTACAGTGTTGTAAAAGGGAGATAATCAAAATTATAAGCCACAATTGGTTGGCGATAGCCATTCATTCTAGTCCATCGAGTCAACTCGACACGGGGGATTGATTCATTCAATTCAATCCTGGACCAATCGTTTCCATCCACTTTTTTGACTGATGATCACGCATATCATTCAAAATTTCAATGGATAGGGATAGTACAAGTGTACGTGGTAGGGGGAATCAGCAGGCACTCTCACATGTTGAGATTGCTGAAGCAATAAAGAAGCTTACAAAAGAGCTCCCTGATGCTCGCTCAGATGCTTCGAGGTTAGATGATCTTCGTAGGCTGTTCGCAAAAGCTGGACTGAAGTTCGGCCAAGCACCTCCCGAGAATAAAGCGGCGGCAAAATGGAATTCGTTCTTGTTCAAGAATCACAAGATAATGGTCTCTCAGCTGACTAATCGAATCGAAGAAGGAAGGAGGTCGTCAATTCGGTGTTTATTTGGAGTCATCGCTTCATCACCGTTGCTTGAAAAAGAGAGTTCTCACCGATTTGTGAACGCTGATCTGCTGCAGAAGTGGTACCAATCAATTTGTTCGATCGATCCTGCAGACTTTGACGCCGGAATTCGGCATATGGTCAAGTCAGAATTCATCATGCCATATCGCGATATTCAGTACTACTCGTTTGGGTGCATTTCTCGACTTGCAGTTTTGGAGTACAAGCGGAGGTCTGCCTCATCGCAGTCGATGATAGGTGGGAGGCTGATGGAGGTTTTGATGATGATACCTTTGCCATCGTCAAAGGATAGATGGGAGCAAGGCAAGTTCTTGTTTGAACCACCAGCTCAGGACTCTACATTTGAAGAAGATGGAAATGATTCTGCCTCGGTCAACTCACTTGACGAAGGGACTGCTGAGAACACAAGGACCCGTCCTCGGAAAAGACAAAAGAGAGAGCAGAGCAACGAATCAATTCGACAACTGAAGTCATGCCGCCGGGAATTCCAAAAGGCGTGGCTCGCTGTTTTGAAGCTTCCTCTACCCAAATCGTCATTGAAGCGTGCTCTACAATTTCTGCCAGAATGTGTTCTCAATTTCGTTCCCAATGCATTGATGTTCTCCGACTTTTTCATGGAAGCATACAAAGATCATGGTGATGGGGTCGCTGGAGTGTTCGCTCTGGAAGGCCTGTTCCATTTGATTACCCACCACGGACTTGAATACCCAAACTTCTACTCACAACTTTATTGCCTCGTATCTCCCAGAGTAATGCACGCAAAGTATCGTGGGCGTTTCCTTTCACTTCTCTCGAAGTGCTTGACTCGGAACGAGCTGTTGCCTGCGCATATTGTGGCTGCATTTTCGAAGAGACTCTGTCGTTCAGTGATAAGTTCCCCGCCTTCGACGGGGCTCTTCGTGCTGGCTTTGGTGTCCAATCTTCTTCGAAAACATTCAGAATGTAGGTTCTTGATCCAAAGAAGTGATGATGGGGAAATTGAAGATGCCTTTGTAACATCATCCGCAGATCCAATAGAAACGCATGCGCTCAAAACTTCGTTGTGGGAGGTGGTGGCTTTAGAAAAACACTACTTCTCGTCAATTGGGGTCCTTGCGAAGTCTTTAGGTACCATCGAAGAATCAAAGCTTCCTCTACATCAAATTGAGGAGTTTTCGGATCACACGTATGAGTCTTTGTTTGAAATGGAAAGGAAAAAACGAAAAGAAACTGCTCTCGCATTCGTAGAACCGCAATCTTTGTTGACAGACAACGACGTTTTTTCCACTTTTCTAACCACAAACAAGTGAAAACGCCTGCTTCTAACAAATGAAACATAACATTGCATTCATTTTTCACTCCACCAATACATGGGTCTTGTGAATATAGCCTAAGCCACATTCCGCCATGATGTGGAACACTATATCACTTGGACTTTCGGTTCGTAATGATAAAAATAGAAGCATGAACCGACTCGATTAGCTATTATCATAGCCTTTAGAAATAGACCAAATCCTGGTATCAATGTAGAGAATAGAGGGGCTTCAGCGTCTACTGCGATACTGCACTCGAGAACAGACTCAGGGTAACAACACATTCTCGGATTGTAGGAGAGACTCTCTTGGAGGAAGCAAAGTTGGTTTCGCACATGATCTTTTGGCACTTTTTGGAAGGTCGTCATCTGATTGTCTTTCGGTTTCTTCTCCCGTGCCTTTGTCCTCCAATTCCTCATCTTTTCCAATTTGCTCGCCAGGACTAACATCATCGGCTTCCTCTCTAACTTTATCGATACCGTTCAGAACAGCATCGCTTCCAGAAAAGACCTCTGATTGATCATTGGCTTTATTTTCATTTCGTTGCGAGTCGTTCAAACCCTCAAGCTGCAATACTTTCGGTAGGGAGCCTGGAGTAGGCAAAAAACGCCCCCATGTAGTTTCATGAGTGGGTTTCGTGTCACCGATTTTTTCATCAGCCCTGTCGTTCAGCGAGCTCACTTTCCCCCCAAATAGCGAAGGTGGGAAAGTCAGAGGCTTAAATGCAGCCTCAATGCAAATTGCCTCCAACCTTCGAGGTAGCAGAGGCCTAACAACCTTTGCAAAAAGGCGATTGAGTAAGCCTGGGACAACTTCAGTGTCTCCGTCAATCAAAGATGTGACACCCAAATGGGCGACAGACTGCACTGGTCGCGAGTAAAAGGGTAGATACCAGCATAAGGCATTCCCCATTCCTGCAGCGTGCCTGAAATTTGTTTCAACAGCTCCAGGCATGAGCGCTGTCACACCGATTCCAAATTTCTCGAGCTCTTTGGACATTGATAAAGATAGGGACTTCAAGAAGGCTTTGGTTGCTCCATAGACTGCAGCATTGGGGACAGAGGATACAAGACCTGCCATCGAGGATACCATCAAGATTCGTCCCCTTTGGCGCTTGGCCATATCACGGCCGAACAATATTGACAACTTCGTTTGACTCAGTGTATTTACAAACAGCAGCCTTTCTATCTCAGACATGCTGGTGTCGACGGCGAGACCAGATGTCGCAACCCCTGCATTGTTGACCAGAATATCAACGAGCAAGTCATTTTTCGTTGTAGTGCGATGTATGGCCTCAGCTGCATCAGCAACAGATAAGTCGGCTGGGAGAACATAGCACCGAACGCCATAGCATGCCTCCAAGTCATGAGAAAGAGACATCAACTTCTTCTGGTTTCGGGCGACCAATATGAGTGGTATCCCCCATCTTGCAAGTTCTGTAGCCAATGCGCGGCCAATTCCAGTAGAGGCACCAGTTACAAGAGCAAAACCAGTTTGCTGTGACGATGCATCAATACTCTTCGATCTAATTTTCCCGTTTTGCTTTTCCGCCGATTGCAGCGCCACCAGTTCGTTGTATATGACTTTTCTTTGAGCATTGAAAGTATTACTTTTTCGATGTTCTCGAGTTTGTTTCCATTTTGAATAGGTACACTTGAATCTTTCAGTAAGCTTAATTACCCCATTTGCCGCCTCAAGTCGTTGCTCTTGCAGTTGCCTGGATCCTAATTCATCGCCAGTAAATATGCCATATGTAATTGCTTCATCTTGCAGAGAAACAATCTCCTCAGGGAGGAATGGAGGAAGCGTGACACTAGCTTTTGAAACAGAACGATGTTGTAAGATCGGTGTCAGCTTTCGCTTCTGATACAGCTCTGCATCACCCCAGCTGATGAGGGTGACGAACAATCCACCAATGGCCAAATTTCGAAGAAACGGAACAGACATGAGTGGCACAAATCTGCGAGATGCTTCAGCATCCATAACGCCGTTTTTCACTGCTTGTTTTGGAATGCTAGCCAGCAAGATGACAGGGGGCAGTGCAGGAGGAAGGTGGCAATACAAACTTGCGCCTATTTCTCTACATTGTCGTACAGCGACGGTTGTCCTTTTCTTCACAATTTTCTGTAAGAATATCATTGAACGATGAGATAAATGGAGACGACAGCTACATCGAAAATCGTGCTGTATAGCTTACCCAGGCCATTGGTGGTGTGTTTGCATTACCATTGGGTGCAGATAATCCTTTGGTTTGCGACCTTCCTCGATTTTTCAGCATATCAAACGGCCAAGGAGGCCAAAACTTTGACATGACATTTGGCTGTCTATCAACAGCACTTTCGGTTACAGGCTTAGACTTCTGCGCATCAACGGCGGCGAAAATTATAAGATAGAGGAATGAGAGATAAAGAGGCTTCAAGCATCGCTGCATGATGCTGCATGTGTTATGCTGTTTTATTATTAGGATATGCGGGTTTTAAAATTTTAAAATTCGAATAAGTACTAACTTAGATTCATCATTGTGGCTGTTCTTCGACCTACGAGCAAGAGTGGCTTTTATACTATGCTGGTGCAGCTATTTATACTAGATCCCCCGGGGAAAAAAGAAGGGGAAAGAGAAGGAAAAGAAGGAAAAGGAAAAGGGAAAAAAAGAGACGATCCGCAATGTCGAGATTATCATCTCCAGCCTGCAACACAATGCATGCTTCTCATGGCGTCGTAAGACGCCACATTGTGTCATTCTGGCCCGGCCAGGATAAATTTCCTGGTATCGATTCTCTACAAATATGGAAATCGATATCTGTCAGTTTCAAATTGCAAAGGAGTTCGCCACTAATGGCTGTAACCTTTCGAAAGAGAATGATCATCGCCGGTATGTAAGTGTTTATACAATTCCGTCAGCTTTGTGAAACATTGCAGTCTTTCACTGGTAGAATCAACCGGCTCGTTTTGGATTTTCTCTTTTTTGGTTTTCCTGTTGGAAAACTGAATTGCACCATATACTTATTTTTGGAACACTACGCGTTTCGCACCAGAAAATTGAATATAATGAAAAAGCCAGGTAAAATTTACATTTACACAAAATTGAATGACAGCATGTATTCCACACCAACTCCACGGTAAAAGTTGAAAACGGTGGTTCGTGGCGACAGTTTTATTATGATATTTTTTATGCTTAGAGAAAAGGGACTCTTTAAAAAAAAGACGTGGACTTTTTTCAATAAAATTGGGTTGGAGCAGTCGCCCATCAACACAACTGAAACAACACCACTAAAACAAGCGCAACTGATAGGCTAAGCAGAATAAATGGTAAGTCAATACAGGCTACTCTTTTTATCTTTGTAGGTGTTTGCAGTCTTCTCGATGTCTGCTACCTGGACAATTTCGGGCAGCATCATCAGTCTCACCTTTTCCCTTGCACAACATGCATCTGCGCTTGGGCCTGGCACCCTTTCTAGGATTATCCGGCCCTCTCTGACCTCTTCCTCTCTTCTTAATACGATCTAATGGTGCAATATCCGGCGCCTTGTTGATGAGAACGCCACCCACATGAATATTTCCCGGCTCGACAGCAGATGGAGCCAATGGAAGCAGCAGTTGTGGTGGTGCACATATTGCAGGCCATTGCCTAGTATAATTGTCCAACTGCTGTGGCGTGTCTTCTGCATCAATCCCTTCATCTGCTTCGATTTCTGGGCAAAGAGCCTTGTTCAAGGTAGATAGAATTTCCCTTGACTCTTGAGCATCTTTGAAAGCTTGACGTACTTTTGCATTCCGCTCAAACTTGTCGCGATAATTTCGAAGATGTACCGGCAGCTTTGGAAAAATGGTAACACCGTTCACCGCTTTTGTCCATTCCAGTGCCATCTTCTTGCAAGATTTATCCTGGCCGTTTTGAAGCTGTACAACAAGATTTGAGAAGTGCCTGCGCTCGTCAATAGTGTGAACAGGTAACAACGGAAGCTTTGTTCCCATCACAGAACACAAATACTGCATATCATGAGTCAGCCGCACACTTTCGTCAATCTGAACTTTTGCAAGTGCTTCCGCCAACTCAGCATCATGCAGTGTAATCGTCCCAAACTTTTCTTGCGTGTTCTTGAAGTCGCTTGAATTGATCCAATTTGGATGGAGCAAGATCCCATGATTGACCTGTACCAGAATCTGTAGAGCGTCAATCAGCCAAGTGTCATAATGCCCTATGCAAGGATGGCCCAACCGGCGTTTCTCTGAACATCTTTGATTATGACGATGCCTTCTCTCTCTGAGCAAACAATCCGACATCTGAAGCCCAATATGCCAAGTGCCAAATATTGACAAAAGTAACTTGTGAGTCGATTCCACGTCATTGGTCCCACGTCTGCAAGAAAGAATATCAAAACCGTAGGCATTGACCATTGGCTCTCCTCTCTTGTTGAACTTTGTAGAATAAAACGAATATCCTGGAGGATCAGAATAATACCCGCGCAAGATTTCTTTCAAAATATTGTTGGCTTTCTTCCATGCTGTCTTGTTGAAAAGCGGTTTCTTGCTTGTCGAGTCAATCATACCTCCAAACGAAACAAATACAGCTCGGACCCTCCAATATAGCAACCGAGGAGGTAGGACCCTTCTCGGGACGCATGCCTTCCAGAAGGCTGCATTGAAATACATGTCAGCATCAATTTCATCGTCAGTCTTTCCATCTTTTGCCTTCACTGCGGTCTTCACCTCTTCCAGCTCAGGAGGGCTCCATTGCAAAACACTGTCTCGTAATGCGACCTTGAAAGCCTTTTTGAACTCATGGTGAGTGGGAATTTTCATTCGATCCATTAAATGAAAGACATCACCAACAACAGCCGAAAAACAGTCAGTGATTTTGTCTGGAGCGTTGTCAAGATGTGCACACGCCAACAAGTCATTTCCCAAAGCTGCTTTGTCTCCAAGGAGGCACACCTTGTGTAGCATTTCCACATCTTTGTTGGATAGATTGACAGCTGCAGTTTCAGCATCACCGTCCAATTGGTCCATTGTTCCTATTTGTCCAGTATCCTCCTCCGTGAAAGTCTCGTTCTGATCGAACAATTGGTTTTGCATAATCCGCGGAGGTGCTGGCGGTGCTGGCGGCACTATTGGTGCCGGTGGAATTGCTCCTCCGGTTGCTCCGGTCATGTTATTCACATTTGGGTTCATATTTGGGAAAGGGCGAATTGTATCTGATTCTATGTGCTGCTTCAACATGGTCAAAGGTAGAATGACAAAGAATGGTGGAGCCCCAAAGTCGTCAAGACAAACAGGCCCTCCACTTTCTTTCTTCTTCACATATGGTACAATATAATGTGGTGCGACCACAGAACATACATTCACAACGCGGTATCGTCGTTTATTGATCTGTCCAGTGTCAAGTCTCATATCACTTGGCACTTCCCATTCATCATAAGTTTGTTCTGTCAATGTGCCAGTTGCGCACCTAGTCGCAACCATGCTGAGGGCTCCTCCACGAAGTGGAGCAACGTCAATACAAAGGCCAGCTCTTGCTTCCTCAACTGATAGCCGAACTGATAGGTCTGGTTTCTGCCGAAGGTAAAGGTACACCTCCAGTGACTTGATCCCATCCAGTGCTGCGTACTTCTTTTGATCCTGCGATAATGAGGGCTGTTCCCATTTACTTGAGACACGAACACTGGCTTGTTTTTGCATGGTTTCGCCCAAACAAATCTGAACAAGAGCATCCAATCTGACTGTACCACTCTGTACAACATCCCTATCTCTTGCATAACGTCCCAAGTTGACTACTGAAACTTTCTTCATCTCATCCTCACAGTGATAGTCACGTCCGAGCCGTTTAATGTCACCACCTACATAATTCCCGACAAACTTTGTTCCCCCGACCAAGAAAGCAAGCAAGCGATGCGGAAGTGAAGGGAACTTATGCAGTCTCAATAGAGCAGCCTTGTGACGCCCGTCACTGTCTTTGTAGGCCAGAATTAGTAGTGCAAGTTTTCCAATTTTCTTTGGCATTCCATAGCTGGCTATATTGACATTCCATTCTGCATCAAGCCCGACCACTTGATCCTCTGCGGATTTGTCTTGCATGATTTCGTCAAGTGCTGTGACAAATCTGTTCATCTCACCTCTTTCTGAAATTACAAAAAATTGGTCATCGTCGACTGTGCAAGTGTTGTCTTGTTCATCACCGCTTTCTTCGTTGCCGCCGGTCACAATTCTATCAAGACGAGCTTGGGCTTCAGCCAAAGAAGGAAACGTGTCCAAGTAAAATTGCCTATCGGCCTGGACATTGTCTGTGAAGACAAGCTCCAACGGATTTTGGCCGTATGCTTTCACTGTTTCCAAAAACGCAATCAACGATGGTCGAAATTGTTCGTGGTCATCTGTGACCACGTGGAATTGCAATCGTATTTCCCCAATTTCGTTTGTGACAGTGATCAGGCCCTTAAACAGATTCTGGCCATGATACTGACAAAGATGCTTTGGCTCCTTGTAACTGGCATCAACACAAATCATTTTGGCGCCCCTTTTCTTTACTTCAGTGTCTAGGAAGTCCTTGATGGTGCTGTGAAACAACTTGTACACATACATGAGATAGGAACCAGTTGGGACCAATCCGTTGTACTTTGATGTGTCTCCAAATGCTGAAAGCATAGGTCTGTGATAGCGATTGGCTGTCTTTGCTAGTTCAAGTTCATGTTTTAGACATTCCTGATGGTACCGCTTTGCATGCAGTTCCAGAATGGTGTCTGCAAATGCCCCAGGTCGTAAGCCTTTGTCAAAAAGTGGGCGCATCATGTCCAGAAGGAGGCGATCCACTCCAGACCTATGGGTCAAAAATGCGGGGAATTCTTGCCCGATACCATGTGGATACAGCTCAAGTGTTTTTCTGTTCCATGCCATGAATGAATACTGCTGTCCACTGTCCGTCTCTTCGGTGAATTGGATCGCAATATTGTTCGCGGCAGCACTTTGTTGAATAGCTATCTTTGCCTCTCTTGCCTTCTGCTCACAATTATTACACCGATACCGCCTTGAAATACAGTAGTAGTCATGATCAAGTGCGACTACTCTGCGCCCAAAATGGTTGTCGCGGAAGCCATTATTCCTGACAGTGGTATTGGAGCCACATTTAGCACAAGTCGGCATGCAAGATGGACCCCATCTAACATCAGGCAACCAAACATAAACCTTTCTAAAGTATGCAGCCTCGTTTTCTTCCTCTTTGTACTGGATTTGCAGTAATCTACAGATAGAGCGGTACTGATGCCGATGGATCCACCAGTCATTTTCCCCCAGAAATTCGTTGAGCCATTTGTTTTCCAATGCTGGAAACTTGGGGGAAGTCTCATACTGCAGCCGTTTTTGGATTGCTTGGAGATATCTGTGCATGATCGTCAGCTCAGGTTCTTCCTCAGTGAGATCTTCGTCCACAAACTCTTCATCGTCAAGGATATCAAGATTTGGAACTATAGGCATACCCTCATGTCGTTCAATTAGCTCAGGAGGCTGGTCAATGATTGGTATGCTAGCATTCCTTTCATCTTCTCCTTCACCATCCGGATTCTGCTCAGAATGTTCAGCTGCATTAGCTTCAGCTTGCTGCCGTCGAACATTGGCATACAATGAGTTCATGAAGGTTGCTTGATTTGTTTGCCTTGAAGCTTCTAATCTCTCAGCATGTGCTCGTTTCTGTCCCTGGGAGATCTTTTCCTTATGTTTGCCATCGAGGGTTGGCCTCTGTGATGACGTTGATTTTCGTTTCATAGCATACGTGTCGCTGCTGTTGCCTCATCAAAGTCAATGCTTTTTGGGGACCTGTTGTGAAGTCTTTTGGCGCGTTAAGATGTGTTTTTGATGAGTACTAACTTAGTGGAGATATTCTATTTTTAGTGAATGGCCCGCTGTGATTGGCTTAGACCACTAAAAATGGGTTGATTTTTAGTGATTTGACTAACTCTCATTGGCTGAAAATTCACTAAAAATTGCACCAGCATAATGTAAGAGCCGCAAGAGTATAGCTACCGGTACGAATACTCTTGCTTCGACAGGGACCCACCGCAAATTTTGCGTTGCGGGCGACTGCAAGACGTTTGATAGAATCGACCAACTCGAAGGAGTGGTAAATTAAAAGGGGCAACCTCCTCCCCTGAATATTACTGTATTCAGATCATTCTTTCGTGCGTGTAGAAATCCTACGTTACATTTTGCGTGAACGGCAGTTATCTTTAACGAACACACGATTTAGCGCGCTTTTGATTGTGTCCACTGTGTCGAAAACGACAATTCGGACGTGAAAAAATCCGTTTAGGTTTCCAGCAAGTTCAAAAGAATGAATCGTTTGAGTCCACAAAAAATCACAAAAAATCGTTTGGAGTCACAAAAAATCGTTTGGCAAAATCGTTTGGAAAATGAGCTTGCCCTAACGATTTCTTCTTACAACAAGCTCTTTTATGTCATCCTCTTCGGTACTTGATGGTCTAATATTGCTCTCATGTGATTACTAATCTAGGGTTTAGCGAAATCATATCGTGCTTCACTGTTTCCTTGAATTTCACATCGTTCACATTAGTAGTACAAACCAGCAAAAGCTGCGAGACACTTTCTTCTTGCTTCAAAAACCACCATCCATGTATGTGTCATTTATTGATTCATTTCATTTCGATATCTTTTGCGGTGAATTGTTAGCCTGCATTTTGCTTGACATCGTCGCTTGATGCCTTTGTATGATATCCTTCTAGATACAAATTCAACAAACAAACAATTGGAATTCGTTCAAAAATTACCTAGTAGTATATCATTGAACATTTGTTTTCATTTTCCTCAGACAATTAATTTCTAGCTTCATTTGAATCGAACTATGAAAAGTAGGTTTATTGTTACATTTAAAAGTATGTTTGCTGGTTTCGAACTTCCATAAATTTCCGTGATGTCGAATTTGTATGGAGGAAGTCAAATTGAAATGCTGCATGATATTACTCCCGTACTCTGCAGGCACTAGCCTTGGTCCAATATCGTTCCACCTTCAACAATGCCAGCATTCGTCCCGTCTCTATTACCTCTAGCTGTCGACCCAGCGTTGGTGGGCATGTTGATGATGTGATCAACCATTAACTCTTCATCAATTCTTGTCATCAATTTATTCGTTTTTGGCAATAGGGGCGCCACTTTCAATAGGGTATTTCCTTCCTAATAGTGGGTCATTTACGCAACCGTTTAATCTCCTTGTCAGCTTGAGGATGATGATATTGTCAAAAGGCGAGACTTGATACCTCAACCCGATTTTGCATAGGATCGATCTCCAATGTTGTAGAAAGGATACGACGCCAAATAAAATTCTCAAAACAATTCGATACATAATCGATAGACCTTGGTTGATTTCCCATAGTGGTTGATTGATGGATTCGTTGATCTCTTTGGAAACACAACAAAAGAATCGTTTGGTGAGAGAAAAAATCGTTTGGTGAGAGAAAAAATCGCTTGGCACCAAACCAAATCGTTAGAGAGAAAAAATCGTTTAGCGACCAAACAAATCGTTTGGCAAGAGAAAAAATCGTTTGGCTACCAAACAAATCGTTTGAAAAAAGTCGTTGAGGAAACAAATCGTTTGGGATACTCGTAGACCGATTACGCGACACTGTCAATACCACTCTTTTAAATAAATTAGATGTTTCTTTGAAAATCCTGATCGGCACGCGACCAAAACCCAAACGATTTTTTTCTGTTGTTTGTTTTCGGGTTCACGATCAATTTGAGGGTTTCAAAGCAATGGCACAAAAAGACTAACCCCCTCACAGGGGTACATGCAAATTCAATCGCGCGTTTGAGGAAACTTGCGGTGGGTCCAGGAGGTTCTGCTGGAGTGGCCTGTAACTGGACCAAGCCGCGCCGAGTCAGCTTTTTGATGATGTCGTTCGGACAATATCACATGAAATAGCAAAGTCCTTAATTTTTTCGCCCAGTTCGGCTATCTGGTGCGCTTTTATTCTCAAAACTACTCGGCGCGTTTGCACTTTTGATTTGCTTCCGAACCGTTGAACTTTCGTCCCTGGACGAAGTGTTTGACTATTTTTCGTCCATGGACAAAGGTGCCCGACTATTTTTCGTCCATGGACGAAGATGCCCGACTATTCTTCGTCGATGGACGAAATGGACGAAACTGTTTCAGAGCTCGCAAGAAATCCCGGCTAGTATGACAGGCCGTAATGACAAAAACTCGAGGCAACACTAAAAATCTCTTCACAGCAATACGCCGAAGTTTCCAGATATATGTGTTTGCAGGGCGATATAGATATATATGTTGCACACTTTCAGAAATTCGAACGCCAACAATCAATTAGACTTTGATGCGGAATAGACTTAGGATTCATCCGATCAAGAGGTTCTAAAAAATAATATTTCTTTCTCGAAATGCGACCAAGTTTCGTCCATGGACGAAGGTGTCCGACTATTTTTCGTCCATGGACGAAGGTGTCCGACTATTTTTCGTCCATGGACGAAGGTGCCCGACTATTCTTCGTCCATGGACGAAGCGTCCACGTATGAAAATGAAGCTTATGGCAGGCTCGTTTTCAAGGAAGCCCAAGCTCTGCATTGCGAACAGTTTGTCGCCGGCAAGTCAGCTCCGTCATCCCTGCAGAGCAATCGACAAGACATATCGGAGGACATCCCTCCCAAGCCCGCCATTACAGGCCGCTCCTGGATATTCCGTCCGGTGTTAGAAGCACTAACCCTGTACCCTTGGAACAAGCACGTTATATTTACCAAAAGACACCGGCACGGCTAGTCTGACCTCCGCCTCCCACATCTGGTGGCAGTAGGGCGCAAGAACAATTGGCTTCCCACCTGTTACACAATCATGCCCACCATCACCTTCAAAAAACTCAAAAAACAAAATAAAAATACGCCGCCCCGAGTGGCAAGATCGTTTCTACATGTGCAAGGGTGCAATGTAATATCCGATGAGAGCAACTTCC
>CAKOGP040000979.1:0-34398 GCA_933822405.4 Cylindrotheca closterium | reverse complement strand
TCAGTGTTTGAATTGTCAGAATATCGAGCCGCTCACTTCGGAAGATTGTGTCCAAATTCCGTTCTCCATAAGGCATCACCAACACATTGCAGTAATCCTCTGCCTTGGCACCCTCCTTCTTTAGAAACGATGATGTACCTTCCACTCGGCCAAGCTGGTGACCAAGATTGCCCTTGTTGATACTCTTGCCCCTATTGGATGTTTGGGGTTGCTAGGTGCCATGGTTGGGTCGCTGTTGTGATGGTAATGATGTCATTTTTTTTTCGCACACAAAAGCGCATTGAAGCACCTTTGACGAAGAATATCTTCCGTCACAGCAATTTTCAGCCAGTGACCCCATAGAAAACATCTTACCGCGCGCCATTTACTTTAGGCCCATTCCAAATGGACGAATTTCGCGTATTTTCCGTGTATTTGAATCGATGTACAACGTCTGTTTTCAACGGATTTTATACGTCGAATTTTTTCAAATCCAATTGGAATGACCATTGATTTTTCATTGTATTAGACAAATCCCTTAAGTAAAATACTCCGATTTCAATCGTTTTCGCGCCATTTGGAATTTTTCGTGCATTCGAATCTGGGAACATCAATCATCAATATAATCATCCTCTGGTCATCATATTTCAAATCAACCCGATCTGTCTATCATGGAACTGACACAATGGGAAACATGTGAGGATATCTACCCTCCGCCAAAAGAGATTGCAGAAGCTCTACAGGATGCAGGTGTGCCAAGCAAAAGCGCAAAGGGAGAAATGAAGTACAACTACCCGAAACTGAACAAACTTGCCAAAGATTTCCAGAATGATTGATGTTGCAGAGAATCTGATGAAAAGCATGCAATCCAACACGGTCGCCAACAAGACAGATACGGTCGCCTCCCTTGTTGCGGAGGTAGATGTATGCTTCGAAAAGCTAAACAACACAGCTCATTTGGAGTCTATGTCACCAGATAGCAAGGAATCTTACAAACGCTTTTGGAATAGTCGTCGCAAATCCTACATGGCGAGAGTCAAGGAAGCTGACCAGAATGGCTTATTTGGTGATGATTAGTGTTTGGGATGATTAGTATTTGGAATTATTTTAAGTAGGTTAAGTAATAGTCAATTAGGTTAGGTTTTAGTTAATCAACGCTTCTACTCCGTCATATAGACGTGACCATGCTTGTTGGTATGCATGCCAGTTACCATTGGCCGACTCAAACCAGCAGACGCCAGCTTGTAAGCCAAGTTGAAACGAATATTCTCGCCGAGTGCTTTTTCATTCACCTCCTCCTTTGTTCGCCGGCCAGAGGGTTTTGGCTCATTGTTGTCACTGACTGTGGGCAGAGGTATTTCTCCTGTTGCTTGTGTGATGTTTTGCTGCAGTTGGTCCATTTCAATGTCGAAATTCTGAACTTCGGACATGTTATACCGCTCGGACTCTTCCTGATGATCTAGTATAAAGTTGTGCAGAAGCATACACACTCTGATAATCTCCATGCACTTTTTGAGGCGAAAGTGAAGGGTCCTCCATAGAATCCCCCACCTCATCACCAACTCTCCAAAGGCACATTCGATGTAGATCCGACATGACGATAGATAAAAGTTGAAAGCATCCTTCATATCTTCAGACCAATTGCAACTCGTATTTCCCCTGAAACAGGAGCAACTGCTTGTTCTCTTGGCTCCTGACTCCCATAAATTCGTTCGCGACGCTGAGAAAGAAATGACTCGGAACGAAACACTTCTGGTCCAATTTCATTGCAAATCGTTGCACATAGTGTGGCAAACATACTCTGGGTCATGCGAAACATCTTTCGGAAGTGGGATGCAGAAATTGTAGCTGTGAACTGGTCAAAAGTGGGCCGTAGGAGGTAGATTGGGAGGGATCTGTTCATGCGATGTTGTTCCGAAATATGAGTCTGAAGTAGACTTTCCCTGTTTTCCCTGCTCAGGGATTGCACACTTTCTAAGATGCAGACAGAAAAAAGCAAAAGTAGAAGCTGCCTTCCATCGAGAGGGGTTCTACTATCATTATTCATTGCTGCGATTCAATTATGAACGGTGATGAATGATTGACAAATGACGACAAGAAATCTTCGAATCTTGAGAAATTCGGATAGGGGCGTTCTGAGTTTTGATTGGCTATACGTCGAATATACAATAAATTAATTACCTCGCAATTTGCCCGCAATTAATTCGATGTATAGGTTTCTGAATCGACGTATAAAACGGTTGAAGAGCAGACAAAATACGTCGAATCTCATACATCGAATTTTGGTCATTTGGAATGGGCCTTACAACACATCCCCAAAATGCATGAGTGAACTTGATGAGGCAACAGCAGCGACAGCCACGTACGCCATGAAAGGACATGCACGTTCACAGAGGCCAACCCTTGATGATGCACATAAGGGGAACATCTCAAAAGGAACGAAAAGAGTGCATACAGAAAGAAAAAAAGATACAAATCAAACCAATCTTACTGCCTTCATGAACTCCTTATATACGCCAATACTCGACAACCGGAAGCTGAAGCCGAGGTAGCTCAACTTTCTCATGATGAAGATGAAAGAAATACTGATCAAGGAGTGGTGGAGCAGGTGGTAGAGCAGCATCCTCTCGAGTTTGTTGAACTACATGACAGCATGCCAATATTTCCCAATCTTGACATACTTGATGATGAAGAGTTGGTTGACGAAGATGGAGCAACTTCTGATCATGATACAGATGCCTCACATGGTTCAAACTTGTTGTTGACTCACTGCTTCACAGTACTTGACCTTTACAGCCGAATATTTCAACAGCAATTGAATTCCCACTATGGGACGTTCTTCATCTGGTGGAGGAAGAGGGCGTATGACTCCTCAGAAAGTCAAGAGCAATTCAAGTTCAACAGTTGTGAAACATCTATTTTCAACGAAAGATGAAAATGATGGAAAGGCAAGATCGTCGTACAAAGATGCCAAAGAAACAGTTATTGACTACATCTAAGCTTCTGGAATGAAATGTTCCGAAGACATGGTGAAATCAATTTGAGATGGAAAGTCAATCAACTTCAATGCAATGGCACCAACATTGAATGCTCCAACTCAAACTGAAGAACTCAAACTGAAGCTGTTGCAAGAGAAACAGAGATGGCTCAAAACAAGATTCTCTATTCTGCAAAGCTCAACGAGAACATGCAAAGATCAGCCCACTTTGAAACAAACAAGAGAACTGTGAAGTCAAACATCATGCTTAAGTTTGTTACCAAAGCAATGGATATCAAGGTTCAAGGTGAAGCCGGTTTCACGACTACTCTTGAAGATCCAATCAAACTCTTGAAACCTATTAAACGATTCATGAAGAAGAGTGCTGATGCTGAGTATGGCTTCTCCAAGCATTTTGACCCAAATTTTTCAAACGACGGCTTCACATTGGGGTTTACATATTCATATTCCTTCCCATCGCTGCTGATGGCCTGCACAAGACCGCAGCGTTTCCTTCACATCATCGGTAGTCTTGCCACTGAAAAATGGATCTAAAAGAATTTCATTCATTGAAGGCCTATCCTTGGGATGGCGTTTAAGAATTTTCTTCAGCAGGTTTTTGGCAGCATCATCTTGAATGCTATTCTCAAGAATTGATTCAACTTCCAAATCATCTTGTCCCCAATGGTACAACTCTCGCATCGAATTACCATCAAAGATATCATCATCAGTGTTCACTTGGAACAAAGTGTGCTTGCTGCACAACGTATACAGGAGAACGCCAAAAGACCAGACATCGAACGAACTATCCGCACCAACCACCTCGAACATCGGTAAGTTACCTTTTGAGGTCACCATACGTTTTGTTTTAGGGACAGTGTTTCCAGTCTCTGGATCCTCAAATGTTGTCGTCTCATCATGTCCCAAGAATGATTTGACTGCATATCCGATCTTGGGGCTTCTGGTGGTGAACTTTGGGGCACGCTTTTGTTGCTCTTCTTTGTTTTGATCTTGGAAGTAGGAAACATATTTTTCCTTCTCTTTATAGTTCGCCAGCTGGTAAATCATTTCAGGTGGAATGACACCGGACGAATACTTCTCACCAGCGAAATCCTCACCAATCTTTGCAGAAGCATCCATGTCAATCAACACCATGTGCCCATTTATGCGGATGACGTTCAACATCTTCAAGTCCCCATGTATCAGTCCTTGCTTGTGTAGGTGTGCCACCGCTTTTCCAATCTCCTTCATCAGTGTTTGAATTGTCAGAATATCGAGCCGCTCACTTCGGAAGATTGTGTCCAAATTCCGTTCTCCATAAGGCATCACCAACACATTGCAGTAATCCTCTGCCTTGGCACCCTCCTTCTTTAGAAACGATGATGTACCTTCCACTCGGCCAAGCTGGTGACCAAGATTGCCCTTGTTGATACTCTTGCCCCTATTGGATGTTTGGGGTTGCTAGGTGCCATGGTTGGGTCGCTGTTGTGATGGTAATGATGTCATTTTTTTTTCGCACACAAAAGCGCATTGAAGCACCTTTGACGAAGAATATCTTCCGTCACAGCAATTTTCAGCCAGTGACCCCATAGAAAACATCTTACCGCGCGCCATTTACTTTAGGCCCATTCCAAATGGACGAATTTCGCGTATTTTCCGTGTATTTGAATCGATGTACAACGTCTGTTTTCAACGGATTTTATACGTCGAATTTTTTCAAATCCAATTGGAATGACCATTGATTTTTCATTGTATTAGACAAATCCCTTAAGTAAAATACTCCGATTTCAATCGTTTTCGCGCCATTTGGAATTTTTCGTGCATTCGAATCTGGGAACATCAATCATCAATATAATCATCCTCTGGTCATCATATTTCAAATCAACCCGATCTGTCTATCATGGAACTGACACAATGGGAAACATGTGAGGATATCTACCCTCCGCCAAAAGAGATTGCAGAAGCTCTACAGGATGCAGGTGTGCCAAGCAAAAGCGCAAAGGGAGAAATGAAGTACAACTACCCGAAACTGAACAAACTTGCCAAAGATTTCCAGAATGATTGATGTTGCAGAGAATCTGATGAAAAGCATGCAATCCAACACGGTCGCCAACAAGACAGATACGGTCGCCTCCCTTGTTGCGGAGGTAGATGTATGCTTCGAAAAGCTAAACAACACAGCTCATTTGGAGTCTATGTCACCAGATAGCAAGGAATCTTACAAACGCTTTTGGAATAGTCGTCGCAAATCCTACATGGCGAGAGTCAAGGAAGCTGACCAGAATGGCTTATTTGGTGATGATTAGTGTTTGGGATGATTAGTATTTGGAATTATTTTAAGTAGGTTAAGTAATAGTCAATTAGGTTAGGTTTTAGTTAATCAACGCTTCTACTCCGTCATATAGACGTGACCATGCTTGTTGGTATGCATGCCAGTTACCATTGGCCGACTCAAACCAGCAGACGCCAGCTTGTAAGCCAAGTTGAAACGAATATTCTCGCCGAGTGCTTTTTCATTCACCTCCTCCTTTGTTCGCCGGCCAGAGGGTTTTGGCTCATTGTTGTCACTGACTGTGGGCAGAGGTATTTCTCCTGTTGCTTGTGTGATGTTTTGCTGCAGTTGGTCCATTTCAATGTCGAAATTCTGAACTTCGGACATGTTATACCGCTCGGACTCTTCCTGATGATCTAGTATAAAGTTGTGCAGAAGCATACACACTCTGATAATCTCCATGCACTTTTTGAGGCGAAAGTGAAGGGTCCTCCATAGAATCCCCCACCTCATCACCAACTCTCCAAAGGCACATTCGATGTAGATCCGACATGACGATAGATAAAAGTTGAAAGCATCCTTCATATCTTCAGACCAATTGCAACTCGTATTTCCCCTGAAACAGGAGCAACTGCTTGTTCTCTTGGCTCCTGACTCCCATAAATTCGTTCGCGACGCTGAGAAAGAAATGACTCGGAACGAAACACTTCTGGTCCAATTTCATTGCAAATCGTTGCACATAGTGTGGCAAACATACTCTGGGTCATGCGAAACATCTTTCGGAAGTGGGATGCAGAAATTGTAGCTGTGAACTGGTCAAAAGTGGGCCGTAGGAGGTAGATTGGGAGGGATCTGTTCATGCGATGTTGTTCCGAAATATGAGTCTGAAGTAGACTTTCCCTGTTTTCCCTGCTCAGGGATTGCACACTTTCTAAGATGCAGACAGAAAAAAGCAAAAGTAGAAGCTGCCTTCCATCGAGAGGGGTTCTACTATCATTATTCATTGCTGCGATTCAATTATGAACGGTGATGAATGATTGACAAATGACGACAAGAAATCTTCGAATCTTGAGAAATTCGGATAGGGGCGTTCTGAGTTTTGATTGGCTATACGTCGAATATACAATAAATTAATTACCTCGCAATTTGCCCGCAATTAATTCGATGTATAGGTTTCTGAATCGACGTATAAAACGGTTGAAGAGCAGACAAAATACGTCGAATCTCATACATCGAATTTTGGTCATTTGGAATGGGCCTTACAACACATCCCCAAAATGCATGAGTGAACTTGATGAGGCAACAGCAGCGACAGCCACGTACGCCATGAAAGGACATGCACGTTCACAGAGGCCAACCCTTGATGATGCACATAAGGGGAACATCTCAAAAGGAACGAAAAGAGTGCATACAGAAAGAAAAAAAGATACAAATCAAACCAATCTTACTGCCTTCATGAACTCCTTATATACGCCAATACTCGACAACCGGAAGCTGAAGCCGAGGTAGCTCAACTTTCTCATGATGAAGATGAAAGAAATACTGATCAAGGAGTGGTGGAGCAGGTGGTAGAGCAGCATCCTCTCGAGTTTGTTGAACTACATGACAGCATGCCAATATTTCCCAATCTTGACATACTTGATGATGAAGAGTTGGTTGACGAAGATGGAGCAACTTCTGATCATGATACAGATGCCTCACATGGTTCAAACTTGTTGTTGACTCACTGCTTCACAGTACTTGACCTTTACAGCCGAATATTTCAACAGCAATTGAATTCCCACTATGGGACGTTCTTCATCTGGTGGAGGAAGAGGGCGTATGACTCCTCAGAAAGTCAAGAGCAATTCAAGTTCAACAGTTGTGAAACATCTATTTTCAACGAAAGATGAAAATGATGGAAAGGCAAGATCGTCGTACAAAGATGCCAAAGAAACAGTTATTGACTACATCTAAGCTTCTGGAATGAAATGTTCCGAAGACATGGTGAAATCAATTTGAGATGGAAAGTCAATCAACTTCAATGCAATGGCACCAACATTGAATGCTCCAACTCAAACTGAAGAACTCAAACTGAAGCTGTTGCAAGAGAAACAGAGATGGCTCAAAACAAGATTCTCTATTCTGCAAAGCTCAACGAGAACATGCAAAGATCAGCCCACTTTGAAACAAACAAGAGAACTGTGAAGTCAAACATCATGCTTAAGTTTGTTACCAAAGCAATGGATATCAAGGTTCAAGGTGAAGCCGGTTTCACGACTACTCTTGAAGATCCAATCAAACTCTTGAAACCTATTAAACGATTCATGAAGAAGAGTGCTGATGCTGAGTATGGCTTCTTGGATTTCTGGGAAGCCAACCAAAAGTTCTTTGCTATGAAGCAGGGAACAACCGAGAACTTGATGCATTTCAAGGAACGATTCTTGAGACAGGCTGAAGTCCTGCAAGATCTATATGGCATTGGCTGGTTCCGAAATTTTGCAGTCAAGACGAAAGCGTACCAGTGCAAAACGTGTTGTTGTTTGTTAGCAATTGTCGTTCGCAAAAACCGCGTAATCACCCCTTCGAAGTTGCCGAGCTTGAAGGACAAGGTTCCATAAAAATCCAAGCAGATCAGCAGGAAGCTTGTTATTTAATGAGTCTACATGCTGATTGGCTAGTTTCCCCATTGAGTTCTGGTAGAACGGTCTGTAGATAAAAAATTGCATATTTTTTATTTGGGCGCTCTGAGGCCGCGCCAGAAAACGGCGTAGTCTTTCAATTTCGCTCATCACGTAGCATACGTAGAATAGTACCATAAAAAAGACACTGATTTAGCCCATTCTTCTTCAAATCTCCCACCAATAAAACAGAAAGAAACAATGGGGAAGTCAAGCAAGAGGCTTACGCAAGTAGCTCCAGAGGGGTCAGATGTAGAGACCAAGCGGATCAGAAGACCGATTGTTGAAGAAATGGCCAGGACGCTCATTGATCTCCAAGCCAGAGCGCTTTCTTTTAAGGATCATTATGGTGAATACGGAGCTTTGTTTAAACAAAAGCAGAAACTCTATCCGTGGTTGACAAGGGACATGGTGACAGGTAAGAAGACAAGAATCCTTAAGCAACAAAAAGTGAAAGCTGTTACAGTGGCACAGCAACAGGAGGAGGAGCGCAAGAAGAAAGTGGGCCGCCCAAAGGGATCAACCAAACAAGCCAACAAGGATGTGACAAAGAAAAAAGATTTGGCAAAGATTGTGCTTACAGAGCGCTATGCAAATGCTATGGCTGCTGCTAAGCCAAAGCGGCTGACTAAAGGTGCTTATGGAAATATACATGATGCTGTAATGGAAGAGCTGGAACTTGGCGGAACCGATTTCTTGATTCCAAAGACCACGATCCAGAGTCGAGTGCGGGGAAACAAAATTGCAACCAAACGAGGGCCCGTTTCGCCAGTAGCTGCCTTTGAGCCATACATCCTGAACATTGCACTATACAGGCAGCAAGCTGGACAACCATTGCTTTGGCCAATTCTCTTGTAAAAGGATCCGAACTAGAAGACAAGTTGAAAGACTTTCATAGCAAGATCAAAGTTCAACCAACAGAGTTGCTCGGCAAGAGATGGTTCAAAGGTTTCATGAATAGACATAGAGATATCTTGAACACTGGGAGAGGAAGCAAGCAGGACAGAGCAAGGAAGGACTGGACAACATATGAGAACGTCCAACAAATGTACGAGTTAGTGTACGAGCAAATGCTGCGAGCTGGAATTGCAGTGCGCTTACCAGAAAGTGAACACTATTGGGTTGGCAAAGAGGGGCAGATTGTTGATTCTGAGGATAAGGCAGCTGGCCACAAGTGCACCATTAAGCTCATACATCCAGAGTATTTGTTGTTTGGAGACGAAGTCGGAACTGATACTGCCCAAGACCAAGATGGGCACATCGGCGGCGAGACATACATCAAAAGTGCGGATGGTCAAAAGGTGGAACTGCTGAGTACAAAGGCCAGTGGTCGCTTCACTGTGATGGGTCTGACTGCTGCAAGTGGGGATCCAGTGATGTGCATTGTTATCATTGCTGGCAAAGAGTTGGCTTTTGAAGATTACACCGGATTTGATCACCAATCTGAAGCAATATATGACGGGACCAAGACAATAGAAGAGAACTATGGTCCTGGAAAGGCGCTTCCAGGACTTCCAGTATGTGTCTTCAGAGGAAAGGAAGTGCCTGGTATGGTTGCGGTGTCTCCAAAGGGATCAATGACTTCCGAGATTCTCAAGAAAGCGTTGGAGACATTGGACAAACTTGGGGTCTACCCACGAACCCTGCACGGACCAACACCAATGTGTCTCTTTGATGGCCATGACAGCCGCCTTCAAGTTCCCTTCCTTGAATACATCAACAGTAAGGACGAGTTCCAGAATCCACTTTGGATCGGCTGCATTGGCTTGCCAAACGGAACCGCAAAATGGCAGGTTGGCGATTCTGTACAGCAGAATGGATCCTTCAAGATGGCCATGACAAGGGAGAAAAAGAGATTGGTAATGCACAAGATTAGAATGATGCATCCAAGTATCGACATCAAGCGATCGGATATCATACCTTTGATCCACAAAGCGTGGACTGTGTCCTTCGCTCGGAAAGAACAAAATCTCCATGCCATCATCGCAAGAGGATGGTACCATCTTGACATGAGACTGTTGAAAGACACAGATATCTTGAACACACGGGTGGCTCATGTCAACACTCCCGAACGATCCACTGCAGCATTGGACGATTCTGGAACTCCACCAACTCCCCGAACAGCAGGAACTCCCGAATTGGTTGATTGTAATGCTACTGCTGACAACATTGGACCCTTAGCGCTCCTCAACATGAATGTTGGCAATAGCGAAATCATGATTGATCTTGTTCAATATATGCGCAAAAATGCTGGCGCCCAAGCGGCTCTGCAAGAGCGCAAGAGAAAGGTTGCTCTACGAGGCAACGCCCATGAAGGGTTCTTTAAAGCATCTTCAAGAGCGGCCAAGTCCATCTGGGAGAAAACGTGCTGGCAGCTCGCAGAGAGATGGAGGCCAAGAAGATGGAGGGATCGCTGAACCCAATTCGGAAATCCATTGATGCTTTCCACAGTCGCATGCAAAAGTATGAAAAGCTCGAACACGATCGGCAAAAGCTCAACACCAAACCAATCACTGTGAGTCAACTTGCCATATGGTTCAGCGTTCGGAAGACGAAGGCAGACAAGATCCCAAAGCGGAAGGATCTACAGATTGCATTGATGGAAGAATGGGCTGGTCGACCGATCCTAACACTCAAACAATATCTTCTTGATCAAGGCAAAGATGAGATGTATGTAAATATGGTCTTTGCAGAAAGAGCCAGCATCGCAGCAGAAGCAGAGGAAGGATCTGATGGGGATAACACATTTTGCACTGGTATGCTGCTAATGCTAGCACCAATACTACTGCTAAAGACAAGTTCAAGGATGATATCTTTGCTTTGAAGCCGTTCTTGCAACAGGATTCCTGTGCAACTGTGATCGAACAAGAAAAGCTCCTCTGATGCTGGATCTTCAGAGGATCTACTGCAGGGAAGTGGATTATCATCCAAAGACGGTCAGCAAAGCACAAGATATGTTGAATATTCACATGGATGTGATCAAGAATCCGGGAGTGAACCTTTACCAAGGAAAATACCAGCCAAATAAAGGTAAAGGTAAAGGTAAAGGTAAACCAAAGGACGATAAGAAGAAGGCAGCATGTTATGTATGTGGCAAAGAGGACCATATGTCTCCAAAATGCCCAAACAGACTGCTACCAGAGATTCAATGGAAGCATCCGAAACACTATGTTGATTATGGGAAGAAGCTCAATCTTAATCAGATTGGAGCCATTGTCCCAGCTACAACTGTCCCAGCTACAGGCTTCTCCAGCGACAAGTGCTATCACTGGTGCAACATCGAGTGTTGCGGGAAGTGTTAACACGCCTTTGCGACTTGCTGCTACTACCTACAGGTAATCAGATGATGCAAGTTCCTTTGGGAATGCAGCTCATGCAGATACCAACTCAAGGTGGCGGCACTGTGACTGTCCCTTACTCTATGAATGCTAACGGTGAAATTGCGTTCAGTGGAATGCAACTCAGCCAACAAGGCTTCAGTGGTGCTCAAGTGCGCCAAGGATTCGATGCAACTCAAGCTCGAACTCCGCAGGTTGTGAAGACTGGCTATTATGATGCGTCAAATGTCTTTCACAATGCTATCAAGGGAAAGGATGAGAATGGCAATGATGTCTACCTTATTCCATGTCCTACTGGAACGACTAACGTCGAACTTCAAGCGGACTGGAAAAATGCTAGTAAAAGTGAAGACTTGCCAGATCTTGCTACTGAAGCAGATTGAGGTATGCAGTTTATTCAAAGCCGCATAATCGAAAGAGATCCGTTTGGTTTGCTTGATCACGTCATCATGGACAGTAGTTGCACCAACACCACCATTTGTAATGGTGAACTCATGCATGGACTACGTCAAGCTGAGAAAGAGCTCGATATGCACACTAACATTTTAGCAGAGTTCTCGATGAAGAAGGGTTTCTAGGAAGATTTCCGCCTCCAGTCTATTATGATGAAGACGGAATTGCCAATGTACTTGCTATGCGCGAGATGAATGCTGCGGGATACCGCATTACCATGGATACTGATTTTGACAATGCCTTTGTTGTGCATTGCGATGGAGACAGACAGATGCGATTTGTGAATTGTAGGGGTGTATATGTGTTGGAGCAACTTGGAGCGAATGTCAAAGCAGGTGCCAAAGAGACAAGTGCGATGTATTGTTGCCAGTTAAGCAAAGTAAATAAACAACCCCATTTCTGCGAAGATGGCAACGGTTCGAAAGAACAAGGAAGGATTCACTCCAAGACAAGTCAAGGCTGCGATGGAAGCGAGAAGTGCGATGCACATACTCCTCAATACTCCAAGCACCAAAGTCTGAAGTATGCAATCCGATCTGGTCTCATCAAGGACTGTCCTATCACTGATGAAGCAATCAACCATGCCAAAGCAATCTTTGGACCTGACGCATCTACATTGAAAGGCAAGTCGACAAGACCAACTCTGGAGAAGACACACAATGACTTCTTCAGTCCACCAGAGGAATTGTACCAGCACAATCGCACAATTGCCGTCTGTATTGATCCCATGGAGATCGGAGATGCTAAGTTTCTCACCTGCATTGATACCACTGTGCGTTATCGCTCATGTATTCCCATACAGAACCTCAAGACTGACCCTGTATTTGACGCATTGGATAAGATATTCCGCCGCTACAACAAGGCAGGCTTTCATGTCAAGACGATCAAGTGTGATCGGGCTTTCATCTCTCTGACGGATGATATGCTAGATGATATGGGTGTTACTATTGACCCGACTGCAGCTGGAGACCACGAGCCTACAGCTGAGTGAAACAATCGAACGCTGAAAGAGAGAGTCAGAGTAGCTCTTGCACGTTTACCCTACAAAGTGGTCCCAAAGGTGATCACTGAATGTCTTGGACGTCGAGCCGCCGAGCTATTGAATGTCTTTCCTCAGGAAAACTGCAGGTGTTGGCTAGCGAAGGACGGACTGATCCGAACGCCCAAGTACGTATGCAAAGAAGGTACAGTAGCAGGACAGTGGAAAGCTAAGTACCAAAGAGGTTGTGAAAGAAGTTGGTGAATGAGCTGCAGCTCAGTTGCAGCTCATTCCTTTTGAAAAGACTGCTCTGTATTTGACAGAGTGAATTTGAAGTCTAGGAATAGATAGTTATTAAGATTAGTGAAGCACACGGTTGTTCTACCTGTAACACCCATCATCATGACCATTACGGACTTCACCGTGCGCAAAAAGAGCTACCACTATCTCACCACCCAGGCGAGCTACCCAAACCATGATTCCAAGGCGGTCCTTGATGCCTTTGATCCCACCAAAGACCTTCAGTTGCAAGATCTAAACAGCCTTGTCGAAAAGGGTGTACAAGAAGGCGCCCCCCGCCTGGTACACGGGATGGCCCAAGGAACAGGTGAACAACTTTAATTTTTGGCATCTTCCAATGATTAGGTACACAACGGTTGGAAAAAAGAAAGAGCAGCATTTCGATAAGTTGTACGTGCTGGACCATGACGTTCTGGAGAACCGGAGCTACCCACTGGCATTCTCTTGGCAGGCAAAGGCCTTCTCAAAAACCGATCCGGTTAAGGTTCCAAAGTTGGAGGCGTGGTTGATAAACAAGGCGCTCGAGCAGGATCACTTCAAGCTGTTTGTGATGGAGGATATCACTGACAAAGATCCTGAGACGGCATACGACCTACTGGTTACACGCAAGCAAATGCCCATTCCCAAGGAGTTCTTGGATAGCGCTTGGGACGGATCGTCGGCACGCGAAGTCTTGCGATTGGTGATTGACAGAATCAAGATTCTCGCCAACAGCGAGGAGCCTGAAAAAATTTCGGAAGTGCATGAAAAGTTCCGGCACTTCGTGGACCATTGGCGCGTGACAAACACGGTCATTGGGAGAGATCAGCTTTCGAAGAACGTCGGAGAACCTGCTGTTCTCACTGCGACATCTGCCCGACGTTGGGTTTCCGGAGTAATCAATTTGGATTTCGCCGGATTGGACTCGGAGGACTCAATTGGAGATTCCCCCGACAAGACCTACGAACTGCTCACTAAGACCTTGGCAGCCGTTGAGGAGAGTAATAAGACGACAAAGACCTCCGTGGAATCGCTTTCAAAGGTAGTGGTAGCGGGCATCCATGGACAAGCATTGGACAAGGCGCCGCCAAATACAGTGGAAAAGAAGTGGCCCACAAGACTCTCCTATCTGAAGAGAGTTGCTGGTACTACGACCTCAGCTCAGCTTCCAACCCTCTGGTACGAGCTAGCAAAGTGTAAGAAGCACGAATCAATTGGAATTGTGCAGTCCCTGCTGGATGATGAGGCCGAGAAACTGAACCTCAATCTGGAATTCATCGTTTCAGCCCGAGTAATCAAGAGCCTGGTGGAATTGGAATTCTCTTCGCGCGGCGACGTTGAAAAGGGGTTGAACATGTTTAATAGTGTCCGTTTCCAGCACTACAAAAATGCAAACGCGATCAACGTGGAATCGCTTTCGGAGGTAGTGGTAGCGCGCATCCATGGACAAGCATCGGACAAGGCGCCCCCAAATACAGTGGAAAAGAAGTGGCCCACAAGACTCTGTAAGCTGACTGACGAGGAAGCAACCGCAATGAAGGATTATGTAAATAAGAATAAGTGAGATGGAGGCCGGGAATCATCGGATTCTTGCAGGCCATCTCAATCGGACCCACTTTCGTTACGATCTACTTTAATTGGAGGTAGTGCTAATACTATAGGTGAGCTGGTTGCGTTGGCTAATGAAACTTATTTAAAACACGGTTGGCAATAAGTCACTGCACGTTTATTCCGTTCAGATGCTGCTGCACCAGACATTGAAAAGCTTCCGCACCCTGCCATACTAATGCTACACCGAGTACTGAAAAATGGGGCTCCTGTGGTGGTTCATTCGGAGCCATGGAGCCAGAGCCAACTTGACATGTGAGTCGCTCGTGGCTGTCACTCATCAGCAAACGAATTCAAAGAATTTCTGATGGAGGAGTTTTTGGATTTTGGAAGGAAGGGATTTTGGATCCTACTTCCATATGACGCCATCAAGGACAAGTAAGGACTTTGCCTTTCTCCAATTGGCTGCGTACCACAAGATACCAGAAGACCGCGGATGATTGTTGATTATTCGTTCTGGGGACTCAATGACGACACAATGAAACTTGCCCCAGAGGGAGCTATGCAATTCGGCACGGCCCCACTACGCATCCGCGAGGCACTCATGAAGGCAAACCCGGACTATGGGCCAGTTTACATGTACAAGAACGACATGTCGGATGGTTTCTACTGCATCCGAATGTCAACTACCGGCGCACTCAAGCTTGGGGTCATTTTACCGCGTTTTGAGGGACTTCCACAATTGGTTGCACTACCACTTGTGCTTCCCATGGGTTGGACAGAAAGTCCTCCATGGTTCTGTGCTTTGACGGAAACCGTTGCCGACTTGACAAATGTTGACTTCCAACAAAACAAGCGAGTGCCACCGCATCCTTTGGGAAAGGCAGCAGCCATCACTGACTTTGAAGTGAGGGACACCCAAATTGTGAGACCTATACCAAAATCTCACCAGCCACTGACTTACCAGCGCCCATTGAAGAAGATGGAAGTATTTGTGGACGATTTTGTTGGAATGGACCAAGACCATCCAAGGTCTTCCGACCGAATCGACCCACAGACAATCAGTGGCGAAAAGAGCCACAGTCACAATCGAAAATGGCCAAGGGAGATGCCTCTTGGCACACAATCAAAGAAGCCTTGGGTTGGAACTGGGGAGCGACAACAAAGACATTGTAATTGAAAGAGAAACGAGTGAGCAAGGCCCTGTCACTCCTGGGCGAGGTCTTGGATTGCAAACGCGTCTCCCTGAAACGATGGCAGCAGATGTTAGGAGTCTTATGCAGCCTGCAGCCAGGAATGTCGGGCAGTGAGGGACATTTCTCCTTGCTGCAGGATGCACTGACTCGACAGGTGGATTATAGGGTGCGGTTGACTCCTGAGGTCCGCGAGCAACTGGAAATCTTCCAAGATTTTCTTCATGGCCTTGCAAAGCGCCCCACAACACTTGAAGAACTGGTACCAGGCGTTGACTTACACGTTGGCGCTTGCGATGCGGCAAAGTCGGGAAGGGGAGGAGTGTGGTTCACCAACAATGGAGAGGCCATCGTCTGGCGCGAACCATATCAAGAAGCAGTGAAAAAAGAGGTTATTTCCAATCACAATCTGACAGGAAAACTTACCAACTCAGACTTGGAGCTGGAAAGCACCGTTCTCCATCATTTTGTCCTTGGAAAGACCGCCCAGGTGGAAGGCGAAACCACTTATACTGGCTGTGATAACACACCAGCAGTGTCATGGCGCACAAAAGGATCGTCCACCTCTTGAAAGGCAAGAGCAAGAATATTACGGTTAGCAAGAGCAAGAATATTACGGTTAGCGGCAGGATTACAGCGGGAAAAACGAGCACATCATCGTATTGGGCACTTATCTGGAACGAACAATCGAATGGCTGACGATGCTAGCCGACTGTGGCACCTGTCTGACGCCAAATTTATCTCATATTTTAATCGCACGTATCCACAGATCAACTCTTGGCAACTGTACAGGATGCCGAACGCCGTGAACTCCTTGATGACATCCGTGCTGTTGAACTCGGAATCGAACGCGGAGTCTGTCCTTCAAGAGTTGCAAAGGCACACTCTGTCTGGACCACATGGGTTGCCTTCTGCGACAGCCTCACCCTCGACCCAGGATTGTCAGCGGTCGACGATCCCTTGCTCATCATCCTCCTCTTTGGAACCCAATGGCGACGTGGAAAAATTGCCCCCAGTAAGAGACAGGTCCGGGGTCGAACGGCTGAAGATACCATGCGCCAGGTGGGCCAGGCCTTTTCCTCATTGGGACTGCTCGATCCGAGGATGAACCGATATGCACCAGGAACAATGGACTTTTGTGGGACACGGCTGCTGAAAAGTTGGAAGAAAGAGGATCCAGCAGCACAGTGAGTACGCCCATTGCCAAAGTCCTTGTTAAGGCAAGCATCAAAGCTCGCCAAAAAACCCACAAGTACACATGCCGCAAAGGCAATGAATTGATTGATGTGGTTGGGGTTTTTCTTTTTGTTACATCCTGGCGAATTTCTGTCAAAAGCGGGAACGCAATTTCCTTTCAAGTTGAAGCAAGGGTTTTTTCGTATCAACGACGCAGAATTTCGTGGCGACGTCATTCCCATTCGCCTCCTGGACACGTCACTTGTGACATTCGCCGGTCTGATATTTGACAAACAAAAAAATGCGGTGCCAGACAAAAAGATCGGTTTGGGCACGTCATTAAATGGTGACAACCCAACAGCTACGCTGATTGCCATTGTCCGACACCTTCGACAGAGTCAACACACAACTGGCGACACCCCCCTGTTCACCTACTACTCCGAGTTTGGAGTCCCTTGCAATGTCACAGATCGAATGATGACAAAATATTTGAGAGCAGTGGAGATCGATCGACCTCCCACAATTGGTGCTCTTCGATGCACCGGGGCTACCGCGCTTCTGGAAGGCAATATCCCGACTAGTCTCATCAAACTACTTGGTCGGTGGCGCTCCAATGAAGTTTTTCGGTATCTTCACACCCAGTCCAAGCCTTGGATGCAACGCTTGACCGATGTTCTTGTTGATCACGTCGGGCACTAGCGTTTTTTTTCACCCACCACACCCTGGACGGCAACAAGATGGCCGAATGGAGGAAACCAGCGCTTGCGCTGGGGGATTGGGAGCCAACAGCTAGTAACAACTGTCAGCCCAAAAACATCATTGAAACTCTTTTAGGCCCAATTGGAGTCTGCGAAATCCAAAGCGATTGAGAAGGATGAGCAATCGCTGCAGGTGTTGGCGAGCGAAGGACAGACTGATCGGAACGCCCAAGTACGTATGCAAAGAAGGTACAGTAGCAGGACAGTGGAAAGCTACGTACCAAAGAGGTTGTGAAAGAAGTTGGTGAATGAGCTGCAGCTCAGTTGCAGCTCATTCCTTTTGAAAAGGGTGGGGCATTTCATGACAGTGGGTTGCCGCAGAGGGAAGATTGCTGAATAGTAGGTTGGCAGTGTGTGTAGAGCGCAAAGTGTCATTGTTGGGCATGAGGGCGTGGATGCCAATAGGATCGGTTCGGCGGTTGATGGTGTGCATGCCGGGTAAACTGAAGTTTGTGGTCGCGCCGGAGTCAGCGACAATGGATGTGGGTGGGCTAGAACAAAGGGGTGGTGTAGTCATAGAGTAAAGGGCTGGTTTATTAGCAAGGCTCGGGAGGATGCTAATCTGACATAGATTCGTTCGCCTGGGTTGTCACAAGCCAACCCATTGTTTGTTCTTCTCAGATCCGCCCATGCGATTGAGTTTTGTGGCCGTGGTTTGGTGGCCTTGTTTGGGGAATTTACACGTGGCACTGGTATGTGTGTTGGGAAGGTCGTGTCCGTGGGTCCAACAATAGTTGTCATTATTGTGGAAGCGTTTGGTCCGTGGTGGGAAGGGGCCGTGTTTGTTCCTGTTGCCACCATTTTGATTCTCTTTGTCAGCGAGTTTGCGTTGGAGTTCTTCAATTTGCTTTTTCAAATCGTCCTTTGGGTCGTGCTGGGGTGCTTGGTACATGTAGAATGGTGGTACAGGTGGGTATATTGGGGGTGGTATCTCCGTTGGTTGGTAGGCAGGACCCTGGTGTGGCATGTAGTAGGTCGTGTGTGGGATGGGCGGCTGGTAGGCTCCTGGTTGGGACTGGACCATGAGGTTCATTTGTTCGGACAGTTGTTGGATGGCTCGATTGCTCTCTTGTTGGATTCGTTGGTTTTCCGCATGCATTGGGGTCGTTCCCTTTTCATGTGGATTCATGTTAAGACAATCAAGTGTGATCAGGCATTCATCGGGCTCCCTCTGACGGATGATATGCTAGATGATATGGGTGTTACTATTGACCCGACTGCAGCTGGAGACCACGAGCCTACAGCTGAGCGAAACAATCGAACGCTGAAAGAAAGAGTCAGAGTAGCTCTTGCACGATTACCCTACAAAGTGAGGTATTGAATGTCTTTCCCCAGAAAAAAAACAGTATTTCCTCACATTTTAGTCCGCAGCAAATCATCGATAATGCCAATATTGTTGGGATATGACGAAATATGAGTTTTTACGTTCCAAAAGAAACTATTCAAGTACAAAGTTTTCGACAGGTGCGATCGGACTTCGATCATGATGTCGGGATTTGACGCAAGTCTGCCGGACGCAAGTCTGTCAGACAATCTGGGTTAGGGTGTATCCACACAAAAAGAGAAAGACCCTATACAAGTGGAATATCGATGGTGTGTAGGATGCAGTAGGGAATAATAGAAGATGTCCCAAAGTACTGCATTCAACACAGAATTCTCGTAGAAGTCGAATCACTTTTGTGATTGAATCATCAATTCAAGCCAAACATTAATCAAATAGGAACAATTTCACTCAAAGTATACCTAACACAGGAGAACTATTATTGTGAAAGTGTTGTACAGTCGATTACAAATTTAGATTGCAGAGAGTTTGTTCTGAGCGCTAGAGGCACTCATGATAGAGCACATTTTGCTTTATTCTAACATTCAATCACAAAAGGCAATAAAACAAATATACGTCAAGAACAGCACTGCCTTATCTACAAAGGAGTGAGTGATTCGTTGACTATGGGACGTTCTTCATCCGGTGGAGGAAGAGGGCGTATGACTCCTCAGAAAGTCAAGAGCAATTCGAGTTCAACAGTTGTGAAACATCTATTTTTAACGAATGATGAAAATGATGGAAAGGCAAGATTGTCGTACAAAGATGCCAAAGAAAGAGTTATTGACTACATCCAAGCTTCTGGAATGAAATGTTCCGAAGACATGGTGAAATCAATTTGAGATGGAAAGTCGATCGGCTTCAATGCGATCGCTCCAACATTGAATGCTCCAACTCCAACTGAAGCTGTTGCAAGAGAAACAGAGATGGCTCAAAACAAGATTCTCTATTCTGCAAAGCTCGACGAGAACATGCAAAGATCAGCCTACTTCGAAACAAACAAGAGAATTGTGAAGTCAAACATCATGCTTAAGTTTGTGACCAAAGCAATGGATATCAAGGTTCGAGGTGAAGCCGGTTTCACGACTACTCTTGAAGATCCAATCAAACTCTTGAAACATATTGAACGATTCATGAAGAAGAGTGCTGATGTTAAGTATGGGTCCTTGGATTTCTGGGAAACCAATCAAAAGTTCTTTGCTATGAAGCAAGGAACAACCGAGAACTTGATGCATTTCAAGGAACGATTCTTGAGACAGGCTGAAGTCCTGCAAGATCTATATGGCATTGGCTGGTTCCGAAATTTTGCAGTCAAGACAAAAGCGTATGCTGCTATTGCTAGCACCGATACTACTGCTAAAGACAAGTTCAAGGATGATATCTTTGCTTTGAAGCCGTTCTTGCAACAGGATTCCTGTGCAACTGTGATCGAACAAGAACAGCTCCTCTGATGCTGGATCTTCAGAGGATCTACTGCAGGGAAGTGGATTATCATCCAAAGACGGTCAGCAAAGCACAAGATATGTTGAAGATTCACATGGATGTGACCAAGAATCCGGGAGTGAACCTTTACCAAGGAAAAGACCAACCAGATAAAGGTAAAGGTAAAGGTAAAGGTAAAGGTAAAGGTAAAGGTAAACCAAAGGACGATAAGAAGAAGGCAGCATGTTATGTATGTGGCAAAGAGGACCATATGTCTCCAAAATGCCCAAACAGACTGCTACCAGAGATTCAATGGAAGCATCCGAAACACTATGTTGATTATGGGAAGAAGCTCAATCTTAATCAGATTGGAGCAATTGTCCCAGCTACAACTGTCCCAGCTACAGCTAAACCGAAGGACAATAAGAAAAAGGCTGCATGTTATGTATGTGGCAAAGAGGACCATATGTCTCCAAAATGCCCAAACAGACTGCTACCAGAGAGTCAATGGAAGCAGCCAACACACTATATTGATTACGGGAAGAAGCTCAATTTAAATCAGATTAATCAGATTGGAGCAACTGTCCCAGCTACAGCTACAGTTCCTGGAACTTCTCCAGCAACAAGTGTGAACACTGGTGGAACATTGAGTGTTGCAGGAAGTGTTAACACACCTTTGCGACTTGCTGCTACTACCTACAGGTAATCAAATGATGCAAGTTCCTTTGGGAATGCAGCTCATGCAGATTCCAACTCAAGGTGGCGGCAATGTTACTGTCACTTATTCTATGAATGCTAACGGTGAGATTGCGTTCAGTGGAATGCAACTCAGCCAACAAGGCTTCAGTGGTGCTCAAGTGCGCCAAGGATTCGATGCAACTCAAGCTCAAACTCCGCAGGTTGTGAAGACTGGCTATTATGATACGTCAAATGTCTTTCACAATGCTATCAAGGGAAAGGATGAGAATGGCAATGCTGTCTATCTTATTCCATGTCCTAATGGAACAACTAACGTCAAACTTCAAGCCGACTGGCACTATGCTAGTAAAAGTGAAGACTTGCCAGATCTTGCTACTGAAGCAGATTGAGGTATGCAGTTTATTCAAAGCCGCAGAATCGAAAGAGATCCGTTTGGTTTGCTCGATCACGTCATCATGGACAGTGGTTGCACCAACACCACCATTTGTAATGGTGAACTCATGCATGGACTACGTCAAGCTGAGAAAGAGCTCGATATGCACACTAACGTGGGCAGCAGAGTTCTCGATGAAGAAGGGTTTTTAGGAAGATTTCCGCCTCCAGTCTATTATGATGAAGACGGAATTGCCAATGTACTTGCTATGCGCGAGATGATTGCTGCGGGATACCGCATTACCATGGATACTGATTTTGACAATGCCTTTGTTGTGCATTGCGATGGAGACAGACAGATGCGATTTGTGAATCGTAGGGGTGTATATGTGTTGGAGCAACTTGGAGCAAATGTCGAACAAGGTGCCAAAGAGACAAGTGCAATGTATTGTCGCCAGTTAAGCAATGCAAAAAAACTATTTCTGAAAATTCGATTTCTAATAAATATTCACAAAACACGCCAAAAACACCAAGTCCTCGCGTGTTCCAGAAAGACAGTATTTCCTAACATTTCAGTCCGCAGCAAATCATTGATAATGTCAATTTCAACTACAAGAATGACATGGTTGCTGAGCTTGGACAGTATGTTCATGCAATTGGGACGGATTCCAACACTTCAATGGAACCCCGAAGTATCAAAGCGATCTACATTGAACCTACGAAGGGACAACGTACTGGGCACCGAGTGCTCAACCTCAATACTAAGAAGATGATTTCTTGACCCAGGGTCGTCGTACTACCCGTTACCGACCAAGTAATGTTGAAGCCTGGGCTACTGCTGAAGGTGTTACTTTTGTCAAGTTCTTCGATAAGACGAGAGATTTGGAGACATTTCAAGATGGCAATAGAATCGCAGGAGCGGATTACTTAGAAGAAGCCTTTGATCAGGAGTATGAACCTGAAGATGAAGATGAACGTGATTTCAACCTACATGGACAATTCAATGATATCGATGACTCAGAAAGAGAAGAGCTCTTGGCAGATGCAGACAATGATGTCGATGATATGCAAGAACTCACTGTCAGATTCCAAGGAGATGATGACTATGAATCAGATGACAGCGATTCTTGTGATGATGAAGAAGAAGCTATTGTGGCCGATTTGGATCACCATCAAGAAAATGCCGATAGAGGAACCGATGATATTGGGAGCCTTGTTACTGATCTGGAGGATCTACAAGAACCGTCAGAAGAAAAGATTGTATTTGAGCCTGAAACGCCTTAAGTAGCAAAAGTCACTTGATCTGGGCAAACTTATGCGCAAGCTGCAATGTCTGGGCTGAACCTTTCTCAAGCTCCAAAGAAACCAAGAGAATGGCCGTTGAGCAGGAGTTGCAGTTCTGCCAATAAGAACAAGAATCGAGTTGCGACAAGACGCAAGCATCGAGAGAGGGAAATGAAACCATTAAAGGACAAATTGAAGTCTATGTTTCCAACATATTGGGAATGAGATGAAAGCTGATTATGACCACGCTATTCTGATCGCTCGTTGCATGATGCAGGAGGTCAAGGCCAAGTTTGATACTGGTGAAGGTCTGAACTTCATCCAACAGTAGTGACTATTGAACAAGCGCGGTGCGCGCAGCAGAGATCCCGCAGCGAGTCCTCAACAACAGCGATCGCATATTCTTGTCTTTTCTCCTTCCTAACGCATCAGGATCGAAGTTGTAAGACACGTCAACGTTGACTAGGCATAGAATAGAAAAGGTTTCAAGTAATCATGGCCGCGGCAACAGCACCAACGGCGCCGACTGTGGCAGCGCCAACAGCACCCGCAGCTGCACCAGCAGCACCAACACCACAGCTGACCGCTTACCATGAATTTTTCGGCAACACCACTTTGGACCCCCATCAACAAGACTACCAAGCGCTCATGCGAGCCTACAGAGTTTACAACAGCGCCGAACTGTCTACCTCCGCTTATCCCATGGCCTACCTGTCGCTCATCAATGACAATGGGAATTTATTCTATCTATTGGTCCATGCACCAGCCTTCTACAAGTCCACTGCCTGGGGTCCCAAGCCGCTGCGATGGAAAGGCCTACGCGTTCACCGGCGATGTGGTTGCCAACACCATCACCACTGTAGAATTTCCACAGGACGCCTTTATGTCGCCAGGAACTGGAACAGAGGAAAACGTCCCAAAGGATCTGGAGCGAGCTCTGGACATTCTCCAGCTCAATCCGGACGACTCCTCTATTGGACCGTTCCAGGACACGGATGCCAACATCAAACAAGCGAAGACCCGTCACTACATCCCTCTGCCACACCGCTATGTGCATCTGGTTCTGGGACGCCAAGTTCCAGTTCGAAAGGGTTTCATCGACTTGGCAGCAGCCATCAAAAACACTGGAGACGAAATTGAGTGCCCCGAGCTCACCGATTGGCTACTACTGTCACTGGTTAGAGCAGGAGCGGGCGCTCCACCAACTCTTGCAACAACATTGCCTGATAGACCTTTTGATGATGCAGCGCTCAAGGTGCAACGCCGAGAGCTGTTGGAACAGCATCTTCCGGGCCTGAAGGAAGCTTCACTTCTGTCCATGCTAGGAATTCAGCAGAGCCTGGCGCAATCAGTCAACGAACTGGTCCGAACCCAAAAGGACGCCCAGACCGAAACGACAGCACGAGACGCCAAGGCCAAGGTCCCCAGGAGTGTGGACGAATTCTTTGGTCCCATGCTCCACAAGCTCCTCAGCGTTCTCCACGTCCAAGACACTAGCCAGTGCCCACCTGTCTGGTCCGAATGGGCTTCTCAGCCCAAGAAAGCCGACCTCGACGTTTTGGAAACCGCCCTCAGGTCCCAAGCGAGCAGCGAAGCGACAGGGGGATTCGGAACTGTACCCATTGTCACTCCGGACTTGGTGAAGAAAGTGAAGGCGGTGAAACTCGGTGGCAACGACACTGACGACCTTGAAGAAGGAATTCACCCTTTCTCTATTGTCCTGCCGTCCTATGGAGGCTCCGATGTGGGAGTGACCAAGGCGGCCCGAGAAAGGGCAGCAGCTTACGCGGAAGTCCACGGGGGATCAGGGGCCTCTCTACAAGACGCCATCGCCTTGAGAAAGCCTACTGTCCACATCCCGGACACCTTCTCCAAGGCACGAAGTCATCTTATGGGCCTACTAACCTTGTGGCAAGTCCTGCTGCCATTCAGCCATCCTTTCCTACGAGCGTACGGAATGTTCCTACAGCAATACGTGCGAGATGAAGCCAACTTCACTGCCCTACTCGACAAGTTGCCACGACCAGAGCCAAAGCCGGCTCTTTTCTTGAGGGCAGTACAAGTCCGCATGGTTAACTACTGGCAGTCAGTGGAGAGCTCTATGTCCTATCAGCCGGATCCGCCCAACTTTGTTGACATCCTGGTACAGATCCGACAGCGCTCCGACAGCTGGATTGCTGCGCTTCCTGCCAACTACTGGAGCGAACCAGCGGCCCAATTACCTACAGCTCCATGGAACGGGGGATACCTGCCCTACATGATGCCCCCAGGCATGGTCCCAATGTCTTCTGACAGCTCCGGTGCTTCCAGTCTCACACCTCATTCCTTGGGGTATCCTCCATTCTTCAATGGTTTCTTTCCACCACAGGGTGGAGGAATTAAGCCAGGCGAGGATGACCAAAAATCCAAAGGAAAGAACAGCCTCCAAGTGAAGAACTCCACACATGTTCCAGAGCTCATCCAGTTCCGGAAATTGGCCCTTGCCACCGCTTTTCCAAAGGCCGAGCAGAAAGCTGGATCTCCGCCGCCTGAGATCACCCACAATGGCACCAAGGTGCAAATGTGTGTTGGTTATCACGTCAAGGGAAAATGCTGGGAAAAGTGTCCTTGAGCGGCCGACCATGTGGCCCACTCCGCACAAGACACAGCAAAGCTTGTCGCGTGGTGCAAGAAAGCTTATGCTGAAGAATGAAGCTTCGGCGGATGGTACCCACAGCTACGGTTCCCGTCTAAGCCACCTGCTCCATCATCTAGCAACGTGATGGGGGCAGCGGCAACCAATAACAACACCAGTTTACCTGCCACTGTACCTCGTCTCCCAACCACTTCCACAATTCCGCCTTTCCGCCTCAGCACAAGTCCACCTGCACAACAGTTCCGCATCCACGATGATGAACTAGGTAAGAAGATTTGTATGGCCGTTCATGAATTTCAGCAAAGTAACTCCTGGGAGACGTTTGCTACGGCACAGAGAGGATCAGCTCCAGATATTGCGCCCAATGTGAGGCATCTGGCACATCCAGCTGCACACCTCCTCGATCACCTTCGAAATCATGGCGCACCCATACCGATGTCTACACTACCTTGGAACATACAACGACGAGACGACGCCGTCGCCCGAGGTCCCCACAAGTCTGCAAAAGACGAAGTGTCCTTCGTCCGAGAAGAGTTCACTGATTTTCTCAACAAGAAATTCTGGACTCGTGCGGCATCTACAGAACTTGCGACTCAGTCCTCTGGGCGTAGTTCCACAACGGGACAGACGGCCCAGACTGATAGTTGACCTTTCTTTCTTTGGCATCAATCAAGAATCAGTCCCAATCGCGCCATCAGATTCCATGCAATTCGGACGTGCCCTTCACCGCATCCTACAACGAATCCTCCAAGCCAACCCTCTGCACGGGCCTGTTTACATCTCCAAGATTGACATTGCTGATGGTTTCTACCGCATTTAGCTGTCCAGGTATTGTTGCCTTCTAAGTATGTGAATTTACAGTATATAGAAGTATATAGATCAATCAGAGATCCTACTTTATCAACCAATTCACTCGTTGCTTGCAATATATTATAAAAAGTGAGAATAGTCTGTCAACTTTTGACTTTGACTCTTTCCTCTCCAGCTCAGTGGAAATTCTCAGAATTCTCTCTACGTCAGCCTGATATGCTGCAAGTTCAATCTGTTTATCCGTTCACCTTCCACTGTAGTCGGTACTTTGATTAGTATCCAACTTTGGCTCTTGCTTGAATCTTGCTTTCTTACATCATCAACAGGATGATTTCCATAGAAATATAATCCGTATTTTTAGTCGCATCAGTCTTCATTTTTAGTTGTATCAGTCGACATCATTTCTCTATCGTTCACATGCATTCTCTTTTTCTCGTTTCTCCAAATATGTACTTCGAAAATCCTAATATATCCAACAGAGATGAATGGAGGCGATGAATGGAGGCGATGAATTCATCTAAATGCCATTCGTCACCATGCTGATGTATATCCCTTAACGCTTTAGACGATATAATATATCGGATAAAAAAAATTGCACACATTTCACGCAATAACTTCCGCCACGTACAAATACACCTTTTACTGCCATAAATAAGTTTATTGCCAGTGAAATAAGGAATTCATCGGTATGCTACATGTTATATCTCAGCCCATCACAGAAACAAGGATGAACCTCCGAAGTCGGACAGACCCATTTGCCCCAAAACTGACACCAACACAAAACTGTCTTGTCAGGTCATGAAGACGGCATATTCTTCCACCCTACCATTTGCCATTGATATGTATTATCACAATGGCACTTCTCGGCCCTATCAGAAGGTGCAATAGGCATGGGAGAGGACCATGCGGCTCAATTTGGTGGTCTGATGGACCAAAAAAATCTGAGTATGTTGCTCGTCATCCCGAATGTAAATAGTCATGCAAGACAAAGGCCAGCACCTTCAAGGGTGAAGGATAGTCATTCGAAAGTGATTCTAGTGTTGATTGCAGTGTGTAACTGTATTTGCATGGCTGTCAATCCTGCAAAGTAGGCTGTTGGCAATTGCGTTGTGGCAGAGTTACATGGCCAACGCATTATGTGACAATATACCAAGCGGAGCACCAATGAAGACGTTTAGAATGATTGCCACATCTAAGCCATGGCTTCCTGCGCCTAGATTCAGTAGAAAACAGTAAAAGCACACTGTTGCTATCAAGAAAGGAAATGAGCAACTCCATGTGGCCGATTTCGCTTATCAGAAGGCTCTGGAGAAGCAAAATGGAGCTACAGCGACAACTAAGCTTACTGTACCTGCTAGGAAGTATTCATATTTAGATTTGTCCCTTTGTAATGATCATTTTAATGCTTATTATTGTAGTAGTATGGTGTAAATAGTAGTGCGTAATTTTTTTTATATCCGATATAATATATCGGATAAAATCGAAGCGTTAAGGGATATATTTACTCAATGAATGGATGATCATCATCACATACGCCCAGCAAACAACATTATCATCATCATCATCATCCTCATCCTCATGGCGACGATCAACACCATATGCTCCTTTTCGAATGCAAATATGTCACCGTCATCCCACCAATCAGCCGAAGCAGCCTTTTTTTTTCTTCCAAATACTATTCCCGCTTCAGATTACGATATCAATGGAGGCGACAAAATATTTCTTGGAGTGGTACTTTGGATTGTCGCCAATACTGCAATCCTTCTTTGTCCATCGCAGGAGGAGCTGTGATGCCCCAAAAAAGCTCGGGACAAACAACGGCTCAAGACACAAAAAAGGAAACGAAAAAAGGAACTTGAGCAATCAAGCAGAGGCAGCACCACTAGGCGACGATCATACTGAGTGATGTGAATGAATGAGTCAATTGTTTGTGGTTTCTTTTTGAGTTCGTTGCACCAAACATCCTACCAGGGGCGCAACCTCTACCAGTATTTTTGGCAATCATATTGCACGGAAGTATATAGTTTTTCAAAGTTACAATCCAATAAATGCAAAGGCAAGTACGCGTACTTGGATCCTTGACCAGCAGTTCAAAGGTATGTGGTAATCGGCTGCTACATTGCAACCTGCATCATTCAGAACCATTTCGTTTTCAGGTTTCAGCATCCGGCGTTTGCAGTACGTTTACCTGGTACCGCGCGGTACACTGCATAAAAGTACAAACAACTTCCTAACTTTAATTGACACATTATTCAAATTATCAGTCACTATTGTTGTTCGATTGGATGACATTCCCAGTGTGATCGGCCCGAGAGGACGTGGCGGCTGCTTTGCGATTCTTCAAATCGGGGGTCGATTGCTCATCGGAATTCAAGATTACGTTATTCGCTTGACACCACTCGGCAATGGTACTACTAGTACAGCGTTTCGATAGCTTGGCTTTTGCAACGACTTTCCCTCCAGACCGTAGCTCCATCGTTCCATCATTCATATCTATCCATTTGGCATCAAGGTAAGTTGAACCAGCATTGGGATACTGTGTAATGCTGCAATTGTTGTAGACCACGACATATCGTTGCTTCCAAAGATAGGGAGGCCAACCGCTTTGAATGCGCAGCCAGCCTTTGTGAACCACATGGTTGATAGAGCCCTGTGGTATCCCTTGTAACTCACTTTGAGGAATACTGTCTGAAGGTGCTACCGGAATTGGAACTGGAACCGCAGTCTCGTGCTTCCTCATTTCATCGTGTCCATTTTTGGGGCTTCCCTTTTTTGTATCTTTGTCTCCATCCTCTCGAGCTTCTGCAGCCAACATGGCATTTTCCGTTTCCCTTTCTTCCATTGACATCTCCAAGCATTTCGACCCAAATTTTTCAAACAACGGCTTCACATTGGGGTGTACATATTCATATTCCTTCCCATCGCTGCTGACGGCCTGCACAAGACCGCAGCATTTGAATTCCTCGTCGCCAATGAGCAAACCAATGCCATCATACGACTTTTGAATGCTGGCTAAATGGTTCTTTTTCATGGTGACTGGACCTTCCGCCGAGGCTGCGCTATCGACTCTGTCTGCAAATTTTTCAAGCATCATATCCGCAAGGCCATCCTCTTCGGCATCGCCTCCCATTCCATCAACCAACAAACCCTGCATCTCTGCAAAGAGATCCGAAGTCTCCAACAACCCTTTTTCTGTCCCACTCAACGATGGAAGGGGGAGACCGAATCCACGGCCCACTGCAAGTCCTGCTTGGACAATCTTCAGGCCAATCAGAATAGCAGGTCCATACTTCTTGATCCAATCCTTGGCCAATTTAATATCATACCCAATCGCTTTGCCATCTGTTCCCACAACTGGTTGTAGCGATATTGGACAAATGAAGCACAACCTTGCCTTGGTAGTGAGGCTGCTGAGATTCTTAATCTTTGACAGTGTCGACAGAAATCTAGAGAATTGCTTCTCTTGATGATTGTCTTGTTCGGCCGCTGGAAGTATCACAAGAAACTTTGGCTGTGCTTTCTTTCCTTGAACGATCCCTTTCAAAAGAGTATTGGCCGCTTCTTGGTAGCTTTTTAGACGGTTTAGTGACTCGTGGATCTTGGAGAATCCATGTTGCATGATTTGCCTATTCTCAAGTACAAGTGATTTCATCTTTCCAAACTCTTCTTTTACCACTTCCTTCACATCATCGGTAGTCTCGCCAGTGAAAAATGGATCTAAAAGAATTTCATTCATTGAAGGCCTATCCTTGGGATTGCGTTTAAGAATTTTCTTCAGCAGGTTTTTGGCAGCATCATCTTGAATGCTATTCTCAAGAATTGATTCAACTTCCAAATCATCTTGTCCCCAATGGTACAACTCTCGCATCGAATTACCATCAAAGATATCATCATCAGTGTTCACTTGGAACAAAGTGTGCTTGCTGCACAACGTATACAGGAGAACGCCAAAAGACCAGACATCGAACGAACTATCCGCACCAACCACCTCGAACATCGGTAAGTTACCTTTTGAGGTCACCATACGTTTTGTTTTAGGGACAGTGTTTCCAGTCTCTGGATCCTCAAATGTTGTCGTCTCATCATGTCCCAAGAATGATTTGACTGCATATCCGATCTTGGGGCTTCTGGTGGTGAACTTTGGGGCACGCTTTTGTTGCTCTTCTTTGTTTTGATCTTGGAAGTAGGAAACATATTTTTCCTTCTCTTTATAGTTCGCCAGCTGGTAAATCATTTCAGGTGGAATGACACCGGACGAATACTTCTCACCAGCGAAATCCTCACCAATCTTTGCAGAAGCATCCATGTCAATCAACACCATGTGCCCATTTATGCGGATGACGTTCAACATCTTCAAGTCCCCATGTATCAGTCCTTGCTTGTGTAGGTGTGCCACCGCTTTTCCAATCTCCTTCATCAGTGTTTGAATTGTCAGAATATCGAGCCGCTCACTTCGGAAGATTGTGTCCAAATTCCGTTCTCCATAAGGCATCACCAACACATTGCAGTAATCCTCTGCCTTGGCACCCTCCTTCTTTAGAAATGATGATGTACCGTTACCATCTTCTTGTAGGATTGAGTCCTTTAGTGATTCGACCAAATTGGCATCACTCTCTTTATCATGGCTTCGGATACTACCAACCACATATTTCGAATCCAGTTTATTGTTTATGCGGCAGTTCACTTCTCGGCGAAACTGGTCCTTGTTCCGCATAAACTTTAGAACCACAGTCCCACCAATTTCGGCCAAGCAAAAGTCCACAAACTCTTCTTTGGAAATTTTTTCATCTTTTTTGACATCTGCCCGTTGGAAGAGACCCTTGATGTTTTCCTTGTCGTGTGGGATCAACTCCATCTTGCCCAATATCTCCTGGAACAATTTCTTGCCAACTTCTATTCCTTCATATGGTTCATACTTCTTTTCAAAGTACTCCCTCATCTTGGCATCCGTTGCCTTGACCACAACACAAGTTGCCGACTGGTGAATGGGTGGTCCTCTTGCAATATCGTATCGGCCGAGAAAGAACAATCGTTTTTCAAACACTTCTTGGATGTGTTTGGATGCCACCGACTTTGCAGCACGATCTGATTGATCCTTGGTCTCGGCGAGCTCTCGGACTCTTTTGATATCCACAGTTTCAAGATAGTCCAATAACTTGCTCATGTCTGGGTCATCCGTTCCGTCGCCCATATTGTTCGACAAGAATTGCAACCACCCATTGCGTTCCGGAATCGAACCCAAACGACGTGTACCATCGACAATGGAACCAATATACATTGCTCTCACTTGGTGAAGAATTGATTTTTCGTCCCCCGAGTTCTCCAGCAATTCGGAGTTCTTGATTGGATTGCAAGCATAGACATTCACTATATCATTCAAGACGATCAAATGCTTTTTATTTTCCTCGAGTGCTTTGTGCAATCGAATATGAATCGCTGGATTGGCACTAGGAATCTTCAAAGATTGGAGATTGAAGCAGTCTGCGAGGATATTCTTGGGGACAACCGTCACATGGGGAGCAAAGTAGAAGGTTTCAAGATGATGACACGCGAAAAAGGCTCCATATCCAATCGTTTCCAACGCAGTTGCCTCGGTGAAATCAATTTCCTGTAGACTTTCGCACTGCTGAAAGGCAGCATCTCCAATAGTCTTGACATTGGATGGGCACTTGAAAGCAAGCAGACTAGGACACATGAAAAAGGCTTTATCTCCAATCATTTCCAACGCAGTTGCCTTGGTGAAATCAATTTCCTTTAGATTTGTACAAAACATAAAGGCAAACTTTCCAATCCTTTCCAACGCAGTTGCCTCGGTGAAATCAATTTCCTTGAGCTTTTCACATTTCGCGAAGGCCTCATCTCCAATGGTCTTGACATTGAATGGGCACTTGAAAGCAAGGAGACTACGACACTCGTCAAAGGCTTGTTTTCCAATCATTTCCAACGCAGTTGCCTCGGTAAAATCAATTTCCTTTAGATTTTCACATTCCGCAAAGGCCTGCTCTCCAATAGTCTTGACATTGGATGGGCACTTGAAAGCAAGGAGACTAGGACACTTCCGAAAGGCTGAATCTCCAATCGTTTCCAACGCAGTTGCCTTGGTGAAATCAATTTCCTCTAGATTTTCACATTTTGCAAAGGCCTGCTCTCCAATAGTCTTGACATTGGATGGGCACTTGAAAGCAAGCAGACTTGCACACTCGTCAAAGGCTTGTTTTCCAATCGTTTCCAACGCAGTTGCCTCGGTGAAATCAATTTCCTTTAGATTCTCACAAAACATAAAGGCAAGCTTTCTAATCATTTCCAACGCAGTTGCTTCGGTGAAATCAATTTCCTTTAGCTTTTCACAACCCCTAAAGGCCTCATCTCGAATAGTCTTGACATTGGATGGGCACTTGAACGCAAGGAGACTACGACACTCGTAAAAGGCTTGGTTTCCAATCGTTTCCAACGCAGTTGCCTTGGTGAAATCAATTTCCTCTAGGTTTTCACAGTTCATAAGGGCCTCGTCTCCAATAGTCTTGACATTGGATGGGCACTTGAAAGCAAGGAGACTAGGACACTTGTAAAAGGCAGCTTCTCTAATCGTTTCCAACGCAGTTGCCTTGGTGAAATCAATTTCATTTAGCTTTGCACATTCCGCAAAGGCCATCCATCCAATAGTCTTGACATTGGATGGGCACTTGAAAGCAAGGAGACTAGGACACTTCCGAAAGGCTGAATCTCCAATCGTTTCCAACGCAGTTGCCTTGGTGAAATCAATTTCCTCTAGATTTTCACAGTTCATAAAGGCAGCCATTCCAATAGTCTTGACATTGGATGGGCACTTGAAAGCAAGGAGACTAGGACACTTCCAAAAGGCTGAATTTCCAATCGTTTCCAACGCAGTTGCCTTGGTGAAATCAATTTCCTTTAGATTTTCACATTTCGCAAAGGCCTGCTCTCCAATAGTCTTGACATTGGATAGGCACTTGAAAGCAAGGAGACTACGACAACTGCGAAAGGCTGAATCTCCAATCGTTTCCAACGCAGATGCCTCGGTGAAATCAATTTCCTCGAGCTTAGCACATTCGTCAAAGGCCTGCTGTCCAATAGTCTTGATATTGGATGGGCACTTGAAAGCAAGGAGACTAGGACATAGGCAAAAGGCTAGATCTCCAATCGTTTCCAACGCAGTTGCCTCGGTGAAATCAATTTCTCTCAGCTTATCACATTCCACAAAGGCCCCCTCCTAAATAGTTTTTACATCGGATGGGCACTTGAAAGCAAGGAGACTAGGACAATTGTAAAAGGCAAATTCTCCAATCGTTTCCAAAGCAGTTGCCTCGGTGAAATCAATTTCTCTCAGGTTTTCACATTCCTCAAAGGCCTCCTTTCCAATCGTCTTTACATTAGGCCCGCGCACAATCAACTTTGTCACCGTTCGTCTGATTTCGTCTGTGATTTCTTTGTCTTCACTATCGTACACAAATTCGACATATTCGACAATCTCTTCTTCTTCATCATCGTTGTTTGATTTTGGTGGCATTTCTTCTTTCTCGTCCATTGTACCCGGTACTTTTATTGTGTAATATACTGTACTGCTGTGTAATGAGTGAGTCAGTGATGATGATGAGGATAGATGACTTTGATGACGGGCACGCGCGTGCAATCAAATACAGCATGCAGCATTTGGAACATTGAAGATACGAGTAACCACGCACGCAGAGCTAAGCAGTTCATCAACAATTGACGTTGTATACAGTGTGCAGTACCAGTACCAGTACCAGTACCAGTACCAGTACAAGGACGATAATGAATCCACCAATCAATCAATCATCTGATTTTGAAGATACTCCTCTCCAGCGATCCCATATTCTTCATCATTACGGTACTACGGTAGTTTGATGGGTGGATGCAGCACGAACCGCAATGCGACAGAAGAAAGTAGGGATTCCATTCATATATTCATATATGATGGAGTGCACGGACCGATTACTACTGGTGGCGGCATTCGAAGTTTCAATTTGGATGCAGAGCAACAACTATATACGATGTACGATGCTACTGCCCTTTCCAGCCTCTACAAAATACTTCTGGGGGATCCTTGAATGAATGAATATGGTATGGTATGGTATGATATGATATGGTACCGATAGGGCTGCTGCTTCTGGAAAAGTACAGTAGGCAATCCTAGTGCGTATATCTATGTATACATGCATCTGGGCCGTACATCCGTATATTGTAATACCTTTTGCACGCCG
>CAKOGP040000968.1:0-34685 GCA_933822405.4 Cylindrotheca closterium | reverse complement strand
TCCAGGAGGAGGAGAAAATGGTGGACCTGGAAGTTTGACTCCTGGACAAGCAACAAGGGGAACGCTCCAGTACGCTGGAAACAAGCAACACTATTACCTTTTTCGCAGCGCAACAAGGAGGTTGGACAAGGAGACTCTTTTTGATTGTACCTCCGATAACTTTTACCAGTTCATGAAGAACCTTGGTGAAAGAGCCGATGAATTTGGATGGTCGACTTGTGGAGGCATCCTACATGTTCCAAAAGCTGATGGAACCATGGTCAACCTTTTGACTGAGTATGGATCTATTACCCTTGAAGAGATTGAAATTCATGAACGCAGCTACTGGAACAATGGATACAGGAAGTCCCAAGATGACCGGATGCTCTACGAATGCATCATGAAATCACTTTCTACTCTTGGAAAAGCGAAGGTCAACATTCACAGTTCTGACTACAAGCTCATGTCTGGACGATACAATCGCTATCCATCTGGGCTCTGCTTGCTGAAGGTGGTAGTTCGGGAGTCCTATTTGGATTCAAATGCAATGACTGGTATGCTATGTCAACGACTTGCCACTCTGGATCTCTACCTGCCAACGGTCAACAACGATATCATCAAGTTCAACATGCACGTTAAGATGCTACTCAAAGGATTGCAGGCGCGTGGAGAGCAAACATTGGATCTGTTGACGAACCTCTTTTGAGGATATATGGTGTGCAGTGACAAGGAATTTGTCAAGTACATTACCGATCTAGAGACGGACCATGACATGGAGAACCGACCAATCACTGCAGCAAAGCTTATGAAGCTGGCGGAGAAAAAGTACAAGATCATGGTATCGCTAGAAAAGTGGGAAGCTCCTACGCAAGTTGATGAGCAAATCATGGCATTGCAGGCCAAGATTTCTGAAGCAGAAGCTTGAAACCAAGAAGAAAAGAAAGAAAGATGACGATGACAGGAAGCCAGCTCCAAGAAAGAAGAATCAGAAACAGGAAAGTCCGGATTGGTTCAACCATGCACCACCACACGATAAGATCAATGAAACCAAGCATTGGAATAAGATTGATTGGCATTGGTGCTGTGACGCGACTGGTGGACACTGTGGAGGAGTTTGGCGAGCTCACAAGCCAAAGGACTGCAAACCGTTCAAAAAGAAGAACAAGTTTGATCCAAAGAAGAGATCTTCTGGAGGAGCAGCCCTGAAGATTGAGTTGAAGACAGCTGTTGACGAAGAATACTTGGCTGGTTTGACTGGAGGCTACAAATCGGATGTCTACAGCACTAGCGAATGACATGTCAAGGGTCCAAGAGAGGTTGACAAGCAGAAGACGAAGACAACCTACAACAACTCCCTCCTACAATGTATCGGGGAGTGCATCACGCCACACCTAATACGTATAGGGAAAATTGTTTGGATCTTCACTGTTGTCTATTTCTGCCTAATTTTGGACCCATTCCTGGAGAATTATGACACAGGAAAACGATATGTTCCAAAATCTAACAGATGGAATCAATGGAATGACGCAACAAAACGGTTGACTGACACACTTCGAAACTACATCAGTCCGATTATGGAGTTCTTTGACACTATGGACGACAACTGGACCGCCTACTACACTAGAGCGGCGTACAAGAGGACAAAACATATGCATTACCTAGCTGAATCAATGAATGAGGATTATGAGCCTCGCACTAAGGAGACCTGGATAAAAAGGGAATTGAACAGGGTGCATCCGAACAGACGAAAACTAAATCACCCCCACTATCGAGTTCGAAATAAGCTGTTGTATGCTAAGACGACACTGATCTACGTTCACGAGACTACAAATTCAGAGGGAGAAGCAACTCATCACAACAATTGCAAGTTTGATACGGATTCTGGAAAGGTTGGAATCGACAATCGTGCAAGTGCATGCATCTCCCATGTTGCTACTGATTTTGAGGGACCGTTGGTACCTGTGAAGCGTTCGATAAAGGGTTTTGGTGGAGAACGAGTTTGGAATGTATTCAAGGGGACAATTGTTTGGAAGTGGCAAAACAATGAAGGACAACTACATTGGTTCTCCATACCAAATTCCTATTACGTTCCTCATGGTAAATGCCGCCTTATGAGTCCACAACATTGGGCTCAGACGCAATTGAGAGGACGAGTCACGCCTATGAAAAAGCTATCCGAGACAACCAAGGATGGCATTGGAGAATCTACACTCTACAATCGCAGTCAGGTATTTTGGGATAAACGACAATATACAATGGATGTCTACCTTGGAGAACATGATAACGTGGCAACTTTCTACCTTGCTCCTGGATTCAAGAATTTTGATCTGTTCTGCAAAGAGTGCAAGATTGACACAAATGATGACACACCAATATACGCCATGCCAGCTGGAGTTGTGAGCGATGATGAGGGTGGTGAAGATGATGACGACGATGTTCCACCACCAAACGAAAAGAAAGCCAATAAGACATCATTCCTGCCAAACTTACTTCGCCCGATCAGACAACTTAATCCACTGAAGGCACAGCAAACAACACCTGAACCGAGACACACTACATTTGATTTGGATGGTAAGACCACCACTGGAGAGCGACCACCGGTAGTCATCGACGAGGAGGAGGAGAAGCAGGCAACTACGCCAGCCCAAGAACTACTTCGCTATCACCACCGGATGGCACACATCTCAATGGCAAAACTGCAAAACATGGCTAAGCAAGGCATCATACCACGGCGCCTCGCCAATGTACACCCACCTACATGCAGCTCATGCCTCTTTGCAAAAGCAACGAGACGACAATGGAGACACAAGCGTTGAAAAAATTGGACTGAGAAGACAGATGTGAGGACACCAGGACAAGTCGTATCGGTCGATCAGTTGATCTCTCCCACTCCAGGCTTGGTAGCCCAGATGACTGGAATTCTCACGAAGAAGCGCTACACATGTGCGACCATCTACGTGGACCAATACTCTGGTCTTGGCTTTGTTTACCTTCAGAAGTCCACGAGTGCGGATGAAACAATTATGGGAACGAAAGCCTTTGAAGCCTACGCAAAACAACATGGCGCAACAATCAAGGCATACCATGCAGATAATGGAGTGTTCCGTGCAAATAAATGGGTCGATGAATGCAGACAACTTGAGCAGACACTGACGTTTGCAGGAGTCAATGCACATCATTCAAATGGACTAGCTGAACGAAGGATCCGGTCACTACAAGACTTGGCAAGGTCGATGCTCATTCACATGAATAACAGGTGGAGAATGCCTGGGATTGCTCATCTCTGGCCGTATGCAATCAGGATGGCAAATGACGCAATTAATGAAGCGCCAAACCTGAGGGATGAGAAAGGGCGATCGCCATTGCAACTCTTCAGTCAGACTGACATTCAAACCCACAACAAGCATTGGATTCCATTTGGATGTCCTGTCTACGTATTGGATCCGAAACTGCAAACAGGACAAGGATTCTTGAACAAGTGGGAAGCTAGATCTCGAGTTGGAATCTACCTTGGTAGATCACCGAATCATGGAAGAAACGTTGCTCTTGTTTTGAATCGATTGACAGGTTTGGTATCGCCGCAATTTTCATGTCACTTTTGACAAAGGATTTAATACAGTGAAGCAAGATAAGTACGATACTCACTGGCAAATGAGAGCTGGACTCCAGGTACCAAAGAAAGGAGCCATGCCTCCCTCAAATGAGTCAACCAACAAGTTGAAGAGGACGATGCCAGAGCCAGAGGGAGTTCCACAACAATCGAACAAGAGAGTTAGAATGGAAACTGGAGTGTCGGAGCCGATGCACATCAATGATGATGACATGATTGGAAATTCTACTCCTGGAGAAACCAACAAGCTGCAGCAACCTGACGAATCTACAAGTCCAGTCCCACACAATGAAGAGGAAGCTGGCCGCTCAGATCCACCAATGGAGGATGGAGGAGAGCGTCAACCTGAAAGCCAACAGGTGCCCAATACATCTTCGATTTCTCATCCGGCAGAGACCATATTGAAAGTAATGGCGGCGGAGCTGTCAAGCGCAACGAAGAACGGTATTGAAGGTGAAATATTCTGCTTTGAAGCAATGTTCCCAGCTTACTCTGGAGAAGCCGAGCAGGATCCGTTGAAGATTTTCAAGGCAACCTCTGACCCTGACACAATGTACATGCATGAAGCTATGCGTGAGAAGGATGCAGGTGAATTTCGAAAGGCGATGAAGAAGGAATGGGAAGACCAACTCAAGAACGAGAACTTCTCAATCATCCATCGGACATCAGTTCCAGAGGGAGCCACAATCTTTCCAACGGTATGGCAAATGAAACGAAAACGAGATATTCGAACGAGGGAAGTCAAAAAGTACAAAGCAAGATTGAACTTTGATGGGTCCAAAATGAAATATGGACGAGACTACGACCAAACATATGCACCGGTCGCAAGTTGGAACTCGATTCGAACTCTTCTGATTGTCTCTGCAATGCTTGGGTGGAAAACCAAGCAGATCGACTATGTCCTGGCATTTCCGCAAGCACCAGTTGAGAGGGAGCTCTACATGAAACTTCCAGCTGGTTTCAAAGTTGTCGATGGAAACAGTAACGAATACATTTTAAAGTTGCATCAAAACATTTATGGAGGAAAGGCAGCAAGCCGAGTCTGGTATCAATATTTGACGAAGGTTCTCGTCGATAAATTGGAATTCAAGAAATCCAATTACGATGAATGTGTCTTTTACAAAGGAAATGTGATGTAAGTTTTGTACACAGACAACTCCATTCTTGCGGGACCCGATCAAGCCGAGATTGACCGAGTTGTGGCTGAAATTGGGGAAATCCTGGACATTACTGATGAAGGGGACATTCAAGACTTTCTTGGGGTTAACATTGAAAGGAAGCCTGACGGTTCTATACACCTCACCCAACCACATTTGATTGATCAGATTCTGAAGGACCTAAACATGCAGGAGGACACGGCGACACGACCAATCCCAGCAGCATCATCAAAGCTGTTGTCAAAACATTCTGATTCTCCAGAGTTTGATGGATCGTTTCACTACAGATCTGTCATTGGAAAATTAAACTACCTGGAGAAGGGTTCAAGGCCGGACATCGCTTATATTGTTCACCAGTGAGCAAGGTTCAGTACATGCCCAAAAAAAGGAGCATGGCGAGGCAGTACGATGGTTGGCGCGATATCTCAAGGGCACGAAAGACAAAGGATTGATTCTACGACCTGATAGAACAAAAGGATTGGAGGTCTACGTTGATGCTGACTTCGCTGGAAATTGGGATCCCAAAGAATATGAGGATTGCGATACAGCAAGATCAAGGCATGGTTACTTCATCAATTTTGCAGGTTGTCCTATCGTCTGGAAGTCGCAGCTGCAAACTGAGATTGCGTTATCATCAACAGAGTCAGAATACACTGGAATCTCTTACTCACTTTGTGAAGCAATACCCATCATGAACCTTTTCAAGGAGATGATCAAGTATGAAATCCCGATTGAAAGCCCAATTGCAGAGGTACACTGCCGAGTATTTGAAGACAATACTGGAGCTCTGGAAATTGCTAGGGTGCATAAGTTTCGACCAAGAACAAAGCACCTAAACTGCACGACTAAAAGAAGTTTGAGTCTTCAAACTCCTCACAATATTTTAAAATCGATTTTCAAACAAATCTATATTCAACCCCAAATTGACAACGCCCCAAAACCTAGTTTGAGCCGTATCAACGTGGTTTTGTTACAGCCGGTGAATGCTGTATACAAGGGTTCCGTCATAGGTGGAGTTGTATATGGAGCACGCGTCTGGTCGTACCATGCTGCGTTTTCTTGCATACAACCTTCTTCAACCAGAGCACGGTCGGTGATAGTACGCAGCTGCTGAGTGCCGTCTGGTAATTTCTCTTCAATCTGAATAGCCTGTAACCCCCTGTAGATCCTTTTTGTTGGGCGCGACGACGGCGTCTTGCCTCCTCTCGTTGCTTCATTTGTTGTAACCGAAGGAATCAATCGTGGGCCTTCTGGGATATCCATTTCTTCTTCTTTGCGTCCTTTGTCTGAGCCGTAAGAAAGTCCCGTCTCAATTGGGTTGCCTGATGTTTGGCTTGCTTGTATGCCCTTTGTTCAGCTGCCAAAGCCACTTCCAGTTCATCAGTTGTCTTCTTCCATGCGTTGCACAGCCTTGTCTTCTTCATCAGGCGCCGGATCTTTTGGGAGCTCACGCGACATTGCTTGCATCCTTTAAGGAGTAGCTTCCAGAGACTCAACCGATCCCAGAAGCCCTGCAATTTGGGAGACCAAGGAACCTTGCCAGAGGAGGTAGTGCGGCAATTGTCTTCACATTGCCTCGTCTTGGCTTCCACTCCAACAACAACATTATGACAAGATCAGATGTCAACGATCTGTCTCTCTTTGGGCGTCCCGCCTCTCACAACAGCTGATCTCAATCGGCTTCTACATGTGATAATGTTCAAATATGTGAACGTCACAGTACTGTCAATGAGGGGATTCACTCACAGTTTGATATGGGGCCCAATGACTTGCCTAAGGAAATTCAACCAATGCTAACAAGCCGTCAACAAGCCCTTTGCAAGTCCTTGGTGGACAAGGAAGACTTGCTTAAGTTGCTTTGTCAGGAACGCAGAGATTTCCGTCGCTCCATGAAAGCACAACGCCGCAGTCTGCGGACTACTTTCTCCCCTGGACCCTGACCAACTTTTCGCGGGACCTTACATGCCCCAAATTCATCCCGCCACGTTGCGGGAGAAGTCTTTACCCCTTTGGGAGACTTGATGCCTCACATGGTTCAAACTTGTTGTTGACTCACCGCTTCACAGTACTTGACCTTTACAGCCAAATATTTCACCGGCAATCGAATGCCCACAGAGTTGCATATTAACGATTAATGTCTCAGTTGTTATTATTATTACCCAAGACTTGATCAGCTTGAATATTGGTAAGTTTGCACAGTTGATGAATCAAGAACAGAACTATCCCTCTCAACATGTTTCAAGCCAACTGACCGTACTTCTTGTGACATACAAAGATGTAAGAGCCTTCCATTTCTCCAGGAAGGATCATCAAGAAGAGTGGACCTGCTTTATGGCGATCAATATTGTTCTGTAGTTTGCAGTCGGTGGCTTCAGCCAGTTTGCGTTGTGCCGGGGACAGATCTTCGAGAAAATGATTCTTGAGGTTATCAGAAAGGGGCAACTTCTTCTTTTTCTTCTTCTTCTTCTTTTTTGTCACCTTTGTGAATGCCCCGGATAGAGAAACCGCTCCCTCCTGAGATTCATTGTTGTCCTCCTCTTCAGATGAGTCGTCATTGGCAGTTGTTGGAGAGGGTTTGTCTTTGCCAGCTGTGAAAGCTTGATCAGCCTGGACCGGAGTGGCCTTGATGGACAAGAGCAGTTTGAACAGGGTGCAAGAACCGTACAACCTTGTAGTAGCAAACTTGAACATCCCCGTGAAGTTGATGCCTGGATATAGAACCTCCGTCAAAATGTAGTAATCCCGTAACTTGCTGATCAAGGTCAGGATCGCATCCTTCACCGGACCGTAGGCCTTAACACTCAGCAAACCTTGTTGTGCCAACTTCCAATCACTGATGTAGGTGGCCGGTGCTGCAAATGGAAAGTCAGGTTTTCCAGTTGCTGGGTGGAGAATTGACCTCAAAGTGCGATCAACTCTCTTGGCATGAATCCTCCGAGTGAAACAGTGTGGACTAGTCACTCCGGGGGACCGTTCGTCGGACATTGCTCAGCCCATGTACGGAATAGAGACCCAGTCAATCTTAATACCAATAGGTACTTCAAAATCAAATAGTCTCATCAGCTCCTTTGCATAAGCAGAGAAGTTGACTTCTGCAGGAATAAACGAGCATGATCCGATCTTCACAATTTCTCCATACTGCAATGGAAAAGGGTAGCACCCAGCGCCTCTGCCCAATTGACGTAGTCCGCTATGAAGGTAGTCTTGGACGGCCTCGACCGAAATCTCCAAACACAAAGGCGTGTGGGTAGTTTCTTCTCGCCCGGCTTGCTGTTGGTTGCCGCGTAGGGACAGTTACCGTATTCCATATCACAGTAAGTCGACAGAGCGCGATAAGTCAAAATGCGATTACGTAAATCTACTGAGTTTCGAATCCAAAGATTCGGTTGCTTATATGTGGTATCAGAGATTGGGAGAAGCTTCAATTCATTAGGGGAATTGTTGATGGCTTCCTCCATAGAATTCAGAACTGTTGACAAGAGCGCCTCCGCCACAGTTCCTGAATCCGACCCTTGATAGTCCATGGAGAAAGTAGTCTCAAAGATGTGACATTTGCCTGGTATCCCTTCCATGTTCACCTGAATGAGGTTTGAGATCCGTTTGGCCAGTGTTGGGGGACGTTGAATGCGAGAAGGAGTTGTTTCCGAGGGCTCCATAAGGGTCCCTGCACCTGCTGAGTCTTGTGTTGACGTAAGTTTAGGAGAAGTCAACGGTAGAGTGTTGTCGTCCATGGCCTCATCATGCAAGTTCACCCCAGCGGTATTGATCCGTTCGTCATCATCGTCTTCCTCCATTGCGTTGTCCACAATGTTCTCCCTGTCGTCAGTGTCGTCAGCATCAGCGTCTTCATCTTCATCTGACGACTCAGGCGCCTTGGAGTCATTCTTTTTCACCGCCACCACTTCAACCTCGTCGAATTCTTGAATTCCACTACCGTCAAACGAATCATTGTCACTTTGTAGAGGTGCAAAGCGGTTTGAGTTTTGCACCTGATCCCCTTCGGAGCTGGTGGAATCGCGTTGAGCATCCGTGCCTGGTTCGTCAATAGAATACATCGGATTGTATATTTTTTGAACACAAGGCGGATCTGGTTCCTTCACTGAGTCTTGATTTGGGGCTTTGTTGATAGACTTGCCACTTCTTGTTTGTTTGATTGCGTCAACAATTGCGGATGGCGGATCATCGTAATACTCCAACAGAAACTCATTAATCCAAGGATAGTCAAACAACTCGGAGCAAATGAACCAAAAGCCCACCAAGGGATGCTCCCAACGTAGCCGTGGATTGGGCATTTCGCCTGAAAAGAAATGGTTGTCGTCCGGTTTGCCCTCAAACTCATCAATACCGAAAAAGGAAAACGGATTTTGTAAAGAAATTTGCATGGCCAAAATGCGTAAAGACCAGATTTCTTCCAACGGATTCACTTCCATCGTTTCAGTGTCAAATGCGGCAATGAGGTACTGTGTCAATTGACTATTATCCAAATTCATCGATGTGAAAATGTGGGCAAGATGATCTTAACAAGTTGCTGTCCCTGTATTGTTGTTAAATGGATCGTCATACCGGAGTCAGGGTTGGTTCCAAGCGGCAGGAAAAACGTTCTTCCCACACCATAAAAAGCGCGTTACCCATATGGATACGGTCATGGCGTTCCAATGCTTTGTCGACAGCATCTCCTGAATATAAATTCTTCATCCACCACTCCGACAGGTTTGGAACAATGCTGTCGTAATGTCCACTCCTGCAAGCTTCTCGTTCGGCGATTCGTTTTGCCTCAATCTCATCAGCCATGCGTTGCGCTTCATTGTCGTCGGTAACACACTTCACTTCAGTTTGGGTTTCAGACAACATCTTGGAATCGATTGGATCCCTGTCTTTAGGCTGTTGTAGGTCAATTTCCACTCGTTTCTTGACTGACTTTTTAGCCACAGAGGTCGTTTTCATCTTAGACACGCCCGACTTTTTTGTCATTGCCGAGGATGCCTTCGCCTTGATAGATTTGCCCATGGTGCGCCGGTGATGAATGGTTGGCTTGGTGATAATTTTGAAGTTTTCTACGTAAATTCAGTACTAGCGCTACGCAAGACAGACTGGTTGGTTCTGCCGGAACGCGTGTTGTTTCGTTTCTGAAATATTTTTTTCTATAGATATTCTTCCTGCAAGGGGGCCCATTGACAAGACAACAGTCCTTCCAAGAGTCCTTGGTAGCCAATGCATTGTCGAGAGCGGAAGGCCCTACAGAGGCGGCCGGGTACACCCCACAGGGAAGGAAGGGATGGATCACGGACACCTTGAAAAAGGAGGAGGATGGCATGTTTCATGGCTAGGTCGGTCACTTGGGTGTCCAACCATTGGTCCAGGGCATTTGCAGCTGAGAGACAAAAGATGGTTGAGACATATGTAAGTGGAAAACCTATTCCATGTGGTCGATACTTTGTTGTGATGCTGGATTTCTCACCAACCATTCTGACGTCCAAAGGATTACACATTGCAGCATCAAAAAAAAGTACCCAAGAGATTGTTTGGCTTTTTGTTGGGGGCGGAACAAAGGTGACCTAATTGGAAAAGAAACGGATTAGGGACTTTTTTCATTTCATGAAAAGATAGGTCAAGAATGGAAGGCAACGCCCTAGGAAAAGGAAGCACGATTGGAACAAAATGGATTCCTCCACAAATTTCTGGTGGAGAAAGTAGAGGCATCAGCTCATCAGGACATTGAAGGATTAAAGGTAAAGCACCCTTGCAGTAACCTAGAAAACAGCATGTGACTAAGAGAACATATGTAGTATTGAAGGCTGCCTCAAGGTTAGAATGGAGACATGCATTGTTACTTTTACTTTTCATTGCACCATGTTTGTGTTTGGATCGTTGTTATTTTGTGGGAAGAGGCAATGCATTCTCTGCGTTGTCTCTCTGTTGTGAGATTGTCTCTGGCACGTCCCCCAAAACCGTCAGCTTGGCCCTTCTTCACCATCTTCCTGTTCATCCACAGCAACACAGACAATTTGCAGGATACAATGAGGAGTCTAACCGCCAATGGGCAGACTCAATTCAATATGTATGAAAGCAATATCTGATTGACAGCAAATCACAGTCTAGACATGGAATTCCATAGCAGCTGGCAAAGGGAGACGCTGCCTTGTGTGAAACTCAACAACTGAAAACAACCCAAAACACACCTAGAAAAAAGATTCCAACACCCGAGAAGATTGTATAGAAACTGGTACCTCCCTTGGTCTTTTGCAGCAAGCTTGCTGAAACGAGTATGGAGGAGCTCAAGTCACTGGATATGTATGTGGCCTTTGACTCTTTGGCCTTGTCCTTGCTGTGATGTCACCACGACGCCCTTCTGATTGACTTGTTCATTGATCTGGAGGTTGATCAGGACAAACTTCTCTGGCTTAACTGGTGCCAGATGTTCTACAAGTGACTGCTGTGTCAGATATCACCACTGCCAATGGCCGCTATGTCCACTGTCCACCAATGCATCTGGATTGGTTTCTGCAATGACACTTCTCAGACCCTTATCACTGGCCTCAAACTGTACGGCCCGGGGTACACATTGGGAACTTTGGCAAAGAACACTGTCCTGCATTCTCTTGCCTTCACATGGTCAACACCACCCTTTACTCCAACCCCTGGAACACTGGCATAACAATTATAGTCTTGGAACTGGCTCTGGTCTCCGACTGTTGGCCTGTTCCACTTTATTGGGGCTGCATGGACTCATCTTACCCTCACAGGCTCCTATAATACTTCTTGGAGGTACGATCCATCTGACAACAACAATGTGACAGACAGCTTACCGCGACCAAGTTCTTGGTGGACTGGTCCTTTGCCTACTGACGTCCTACGTGCCACAGTGAGGCCCCTCTCCGTTACCAAATTGGTGCTTCTCACTGGCACTGGTCTCCCAGTCTTGCCTTCCTCCGACCTGGCCCCTTCCATCCTCAAGGCCTGGTAAGCTTCTGCTGACCTCTGCACCAACTACTATGGGTGGGTCCCTGATGAGATTGGCATACACGGTGATGAGGCTGCCTTGGCGGATGCCTAGATTCAGGGTCGCCTCAGAATCATCAGTGATGGGTCATCCAAAATGACCTGAGAACTGCTGCTATCCAGCTCCTTGCCAAAGCGGGAACTGGTTGCATTGTTATCTGTTGTCAAACTCCAGGTTTACCCCAGTGCCTATCATAGCAAATTGATTGGTCTTCTGTCTGGGATTATGGCGGTTGATTGGCTCCTCCATCAATAGACCCCAGCCCTTACCCAGCGGCCTTATTGTGTCAAGATTGCCTGTGATGGACTTTTGGCCATCAAAATGGCCTTCAAAGGTTGACCCCTCTCACTCACTGATGTGCAGTTTGACCTGGTCTCTTCCATCAGAGCAGTCATCTCTTGGTCTCCACTGTCTTGGTCCCCACTGTTGGGATATGAAGAAATATGAGTTTTTCATTCCAAAAAGAAATATTCAAGTACCAAGTTTTTGACACGTACGATTGGACTTTGATTGTGATGTTGGGATTTGACGCAAGTATGCCGGACGCAAGTCTGTTGGACAATCTACATCCACACAAAAAGGGAATGACCCTATATAAGTGTGATATTGATGTTGTGTACAATGCAGTAGGGAATAATACAAGATGTCCCAAAGTACTGCATTCAACACAGAATTGTTGTAGAGGTCAAATCAAGTTCTGTAAACAAGGGATTTTCCAAGGGAAAATTGTTGAACTTACTTTTGTGATTGAATCATCAATTCAAGCCAAATATTAATCAAATAGGAACAATTTCACTCAAAGTATACCTAGACACAGGAGAAGTATTGTTGTGAAAGTGTTTTACAGACGATTACGAATTTAGATTGCAGAGAGTTTGTTCTGAGCGCTGAAGGCTTTCACGATAGAGCACATTTTGCTTTATTCCAACATTCAATCACAAAAGGCAGCAAAACAAATTTATGTCAAGAACAGCACTGCCTTATCTACAAAGGAGTGAGTGATTTGTTGACAATGGGACGTTCTTCATCCAGTGGTGGAAGAGGACGTGTGACTCCTCAGAAAGTCAAGAGCAATTTGAGTTCAACAGTTGTGAAACATCTATTTCAACGAAAGATGAAAACGATGGAAAGGCAAGATTGTTGTACAAAGATGCCAAAGAAAGAGTGATTGACTATATCCAAGCTTCTGGAATGAAATGTTCCGAAGACATGGTGAAATCAATTTGAGATGGAAAGTCGATCAACTTCAATGCAATCGCTCCAAGATTGAACGCTCCAACTCAAACTGAAGCTGTTGCAAGAGAAACAGAGATGGCCCAAAACAAGATTCTCTATTCTGCAAAGCTCGACAAGAACATGCGAAGATCAGCCTACTTTGAGACAAACAAGAGAACCGTCAAATCAAACATCATGCTGAAGTTTGTGACAAAGGCAATGGATATCAAGCTTTGACGTGAAGCCGATTTCACGACTACTCTTGAAGATCCGATTGAACTCTTGAAACGTATTGAACGATTCATGAAGAAGAGTGCTGATGCTGAGTATGATTTCTTGGATTTCTGGGAAGCAAATCAAAAGTTCTTTGCTATGAAGCAAGGAACAACGGAAAACTTGATGCATTTCAAGGAACGATTCTTGAGACAGGCTGAAGTCCTACAAGATCTATATGGCATGGCCTGGTTCCGAGATTTTGCAGTCAAGACGAAAGCGTATGCTGCTATTGCTAGCACCGATACTGCTGCTCAAAACAAGTTCAAGGATGATATCTTTGAAGCCGTTCTTGCAACAGGATTTCTGTGCAACTGCAATTGAACGAGAACAGCTCCTCTGGTGCTGGATCTTCAGACAAACTATTGCAGAGAAGTGGATTATTATCCAAAGACGGTCAGCAAAGCACAAGATATGTTGAAGATTCACATGGAAGTGACTAAAAATCCGGGAGTGAACCTCTACCAAAAAAAAGAATTTCCTGTTTGTTGTCTGCCTTAAACTTAACAGAAAATTTGTCGAGCATTCTTTGGACATAATCGTCCATTCGAATCTTCAACTTTCCTTTCTTTGAATAATCCAATGTCATTCCCAGATAGGTGCAAACTCGTCCCCACGTGCAAGTCACTTCCTTTAGTCCTCCGTATCTCTCATTTATCCATGTAAAGAAATCCTTGAGAACATTTTGTTCCATGTGGCTTGCTAGCACATCATCAACATGAAACCTGATAGTCAATTGCTTTTTATTGACCATCATGTTCGCAATGCACGGATCGTATCCCTTAACGCTTTAGATGATATAATATATCAGATAAAAATAAATTCCACACATTTCACGTAATAACTTCCACCACGTACAAGTACACCTTTTACTGCCATAAATAAGTTTATTGCCAGTGAAATAAGGAATTCGTCGGTATGATACATGTTATATCTCAGCCCATCACAGAAACAAGGATGAACGTCCGAAGTCGGACAGACCCATTTGCCCCAAAACTGACACCAACACAAAACTGTCTTGTCAGGTCATGAAGACGGCATATTCTTCCACCCTACCATTTGCCATTGATATGTATTATCACAATGGCACTTCTCGGCCTTATCAGAAGGTGCAATAGGCATGGGAGAGGACCATGCCGCTCAATTTGGTGATCTGATGGACCAAAAAAATCTGATTCTGTTGCTTGTCATCCCAAATGTAAATAGTCATGCAAGACAAAGGCCAGCACCTTCAAGGGTGAAGGATAGTCATTCAAAAGTGATTCTAGTGTTGATTGCAATGTGTAACTGCATTTGCATGGCTGTCAATCCTGCAAAGTAGGCTGCTGGCAATTGTGTTGTGGCAGAGTTACATGGCCAACGCATTATGTGACAATATGCCAAGAGGAGCACCAATGAAAACGTTTAGAATGATTGCCACATATAAACCATGGCTTCCTGTGCCTAGATTCAGCAGAAAACAGTAAAAGCACACTGTTGCTATCAAGAAAGGAAATAAGCAACTCCATGAGGTCGATTTCGCTCATCAGAAGGCTCTGGAGAAGCAAACTGGAGCTACAGCGACAACTAAGCTTACTGTACCTGCTAGGAAGTATTCATATTTAGATTTGTCCCTTTGTAATGATCATTTTAATGCTTATTATTGTAGTAGTATGGTGTAAATAGTAGTGCGTAATTTTTTTATATCCAATATAATATATCGGATAAAATCAAGAACTCTTTGTTCCATGTGGCTCGCTAGCACATCATCAACATGAACCCTGATACGCAATTGCTATTTATTGACCATCATATTCACAATGCACGGATCGTATACATTAAACACGAATCCCTATTCTTCCAGTGATACCCTCAGATTTTGGTACCATAGCAAGGAAGCTTGTAACATGCCATAAATGGCATAGAGGATCACAACATAGATCACTCGACGTCCATTTTTGATTACTACATAATCCCGATACATTGGATCTAGGTCAATCATCTAATCAACCAGCAGTCCAGTAATTTTCATTATTACTTGATCTTCTCCTTCCTGCTCGGGCATCAATATTTGGATAAAGGCGTTCGGTAATTCCATTACACCTGTGGTTTTTTTTTTTCTTTTTTCGGGGCGATATTAATATTTTTCGGTTCGTTGTGTAGTTTTCTCGCGCGTTCTGGGTTTCATTGTATAGATTTTGCGCGTGCTATAGCTTTCATTGTATCGTTTTTGCGCATGTTATGGGTTTCATTGTATAGTTTTTGCGCGTGTTGTGTTATGGGTTTTGTTGTATAGTTTTTGCGCTTGTTTTATGGGTCTCTACCTTTTTTATTCGTTTTTTTTTCTTTTTTTTCTTTTGTGGTGGGCTTCGTCGTCTGATTGATCTGCGTTATGTGTTCTTTGGTATAATGTTGGTGATGGTGTTGGGCGTGCTGTGTTGTTGTTTTCTGATGACAATGGCTCTCTGTCCTGTCTCTTTCTTGTTGTTGTTGAATAGTACTTTGGGTGACGCTGCTTGATCTCTTCTGACGTGTTCCACTGGAAGCCTTGTGGGTCGCACCATGGTGAGTTCAAATTCTTGGTTGAAGAGGCTTGAAGTTACTGTTTTTTGATGAAAGTCTGGCACCATCTTTGCCTTCAACATGAATGGTAATCCAAAGAGTGTGTTGACGGGTAGTTGATCCGTCAATCCAAACATCAACTAGTGCTGTGCATTGCGTTGAGCTCGTTGCATGAGCAGTTGATCTTGAGTTTGATGTTGTTGAATGTTTGGCATTGTGATTGGGTTTGGCATTGTTTGAAAAGGAGGATGATTCAAAAAAGGACTCTTCCATTTCAAGGTCGTCAATGGTCAGGTGTTCATGAATATCTCCATCTCGGCAACAGGAGAAGTGACATCAAAAGGTACTGTTGAACTCAGCTTCTGTTGGTGGCGTAATCAAATCATTTTATGTTGGCAAAAGGGAAGTAGTATTCAATGATTGCCTTGATGTTGACACTGTCTTTGATTCCTCCAATCTTGATTGGGGCATAGTGAATCTTTGGAAAGTTGTACACCTGTTTGACCAATTGGGGGTGTTGTTTTGCGATGGCGAGGTGGTATGCTTTTTCTCCTATGTTGCAGCATCCTCCTGTGTCGAATATTCCTTTCAAGTTGGCTGTGTCTCCGCGGTTGAGGCCAATTGGGAAGTGCATCACTGCTAGGGCTTCGTTCACTGGGAAGTCCAATTTTTGTGCTTGTCCCATTGCTGCAAAGCTTCCGACCGTCATGAAAGTGAGTGGGGGGTCCGTTCTCATTTGCTTCCTCTTTTGTCCACTGTTGTTGCCCATGTGCTTGGTGACTGTGTTAGAAGTAAGCGATTCACTGCCGCCTGCAATCTACCTGTTCAATTGACTGCAATTTAGCTGTCCAGGTATTGTTGCCTTCTAAGTATATGAATTTACAGTATATAGAAGTATATAGATCTATCAGAGATTTGATTGGCAAGACGGGAGACGTATGGGCGTTTCTAGCTCTTCCTTAGTCTCAATCCCCGTCGTGTCAATTGCGGCGCGTCACTTCAGTGAAGTACACGGTTGGCGGACGGAGCAAAGAGTGTCAACAAAGAGGGCGGAAGATTTGGAGAAGACATTGTTCGCAATGGGAGCTTGTGGGATGATGGAATTGATAGAAGGAGCTTAGCTGCTTGGTCAAGACTGTCAGCTTTTTGCTTTTTCCCGCCCTCACCGCCCTCTCTCTCATTTGCACCATAGCTCGGTACCCCATTTGGTCCGGGTTTGCCTGTCAATCCTATTGATTGTCCCTTTTGAATCCTATGATTTGACCTTGGTGCAAACCAGTCACTAACTTAGTACCTCGCTACTGTGCCAAACCTACTCGCTTCTCGTATGTAGCATCAGGCTTTTGCCACAGTTTTTCATGGTAGCATACGTGCACGATCTCTCCAGACAAAGACTACATCATGCGATTCAAGCCCAGGAGTGGAGGCGGCGCCGGGTAATCTTTGATTACCTACTTTATCAATCAATTCACTCGTTGCTTGCAATATATTATAAAAAGTGAGAACAGTTTGTCAACTTTTGACTTTGACTCTTTCTTCTCCAGCTCAGTGGAGATTCTCAGAATTCTCTCTACATCAGCCTGACATGCTGCAAGTTCAATCTGTTTATCCGTTCACCTTCCACTGTAGTCGGTACTTTGATTAGTATCCAACTTTGGTTCTTGCTTGAATCTTGCTTTCTTACATCATCAACAAGATGATTTCCATAGAAATAAATTATCTTTTCTGACTTGCCATGTGCAATATTTTTAGTCGTATCAGTCTTCATTTTTAGTCGTATCAGTCAACATCATTTCCTCTATTGTTCACATGTATTCTCTTTTCTCGTTTCTCCAAATATGTACTTAAAAAATCCTAATATATCCAACAGACTATTTTGGCCAAATTTATCAACTTTGTTCTTTGTTCATCTTCCCACGTTTCTGGATGCTCAATCTTTTGAATTGTTTCAAAAACTATTTGATTAATATAACCACTGTCCTTGTAACTTGTTATCTTGCTTTTGTGTTGTCTCTGCTCTCTCTCTTTTGTCTGTAGTCCTCTAGGCTTTTTTCAAACTGGCTGATAACTCCCGGATCTCCTTTGTGGGGGCATTCTCTGAAAGAGTGGCCTATCTTTTTGCATCCCCAACAACAGATCGAAGGTGTTTTGTCACTTTCTTCTTCAATGTTGAGTGTTTCTTTGGCAGCACTCATGCATGCTAGCATTGTTATGGCAGCTTGTGGACAGTATAGTTTGCTGTCGGGTGTCGGGACTAACAGTTGTCTTCTTTGTCCGTCAGTGACTCAAACGTTTTGCTTTGGTGTGGGTGTCAATGCGGTGTGGAAGGTTCCAGCTGTCTCGATCGTTGGAGTTTGGACAGAGCAATGTCTTGGAATCCTTGGAACTCTTGTTGGTGGAATCCTGCAAAAGCTCTTCCTCCTGGACTTGGTGGTGCAGATAGTCCTGGAACGTAGCTTATGTTTGGCCTGACTCGTCCCACGCTGTTTGCAATTCCCACAAGTTGCTTGATGTGCCTCTCTTCTTTCTCTGCTCAATCGCGTAGGCGGTGCATTTGAGACAGGTTGCTGGGGTAGTCCATAAGTAGCGGTCCTGGTGCTCCTGTCTCTAGGTGTTCAGCCACAACGTCCTTGATTTCTTGTGTGAAGGCTTGGAACGCTACTCCTGCCAAGTCTGATAGGTTGGTTGGTGGGGGATTCTCGTGGTTGAACCCGTTTAGAATTGTGGCGATTCTAGGTCTCCACAGTCCCATGTAGACAACTTATATGCGCGATACTCGCGCATGAGGCATAATACAACAGTCGTACGAGTCGATCTTCTGATTTTAGTGCAGATTTTAGTGACTGCAGAAGCAATGTTGGTTCATCATTTTGGTAAAAACTACAGAGGAGCAGTGCAAGTTTTGTAATAGGACTATACTAAGTTTAAAAAGCAACTGAACTGAACCAATTCCTTCTGACTTTATCCTTGTTTCTTCTGAACAAATGTTGCTTCAGATCTTGGCTGAAATGTTTTTCAAACAACTTTTTCTCTTTCTTCACTGAGTGGTTGGTCTATGTGCTCCTTCTTCCATCTGCTGACTACATCATCGGCAATCAAATTTCTGAGCGTACTGTAGTTGATAGAAATAGGTTTACCTTCATCGTAAGCAGCCTTGTCATCATGCATAGACAATGCATCCTCATCATCATCATCATCGTAATGGATTCATCGTTGCCTACTCCATGATCATCATCCTCACTTCCATCGCCGATTTCCATTTCATTTGCAGCCTTCTTCCTTCTTTTCGATTGCCTCATGCTGCTGCCGCGGGATGATGGATTGCGGGGTGAAAGAGGATGAGCTTTGCATCCATCCCTTGTGAACCAGCGTTGGCATTAATTTGAAGTCGCTCCCGCGGTGTAACGACATATTAAAGTTTGGTTTGGACCCACAAATTGTTTGAAATTGTTCCCGCGGGGTTTTGATGTGAGGAATGTGTTTTCAGTTTCAGATCATGTTTGCCTATTAACAATGGGTTGCATTTCCGTTGGACAATAAGTAGTTTAAAATTGATAGGACATTGATTGTTATAAAACGTGACATTGAGGCTTTAAATAAAACTACATTTTGAATAGTTTTGCAGAAAACTTGAGTTAACACTCCCTCCGGAACGACAAGGTGAGTATATTTTTTCCAACATCTCATTGGACGCCATGATCCTAGTTTCGACCTTTGGAACTTCATCAAATAGTGTTAGAACTTTCAAAATAGCTTTAGCACATTGACTCGGACAAACCACTACAACCTCACAGTATTCTGATCTGAGCAAAGTTGTCTACGTGGGACTGTGGAGACCTAGATTCTGCCGAATAAAGTAGCCACGCTGTCGTACATCATCGTGCCTCCTTCGTATCGGATCATGTTGAGCTTTGCCAGTTGTTGGTTTGGCGTCTCCATTCCTTGTTGTAGTCCGACGTAGGTGGCCGTGAGTGCTTGTTCTAGCGCTTGGAATTGGGTCTTTGCAATCTGTTGCTTGGACCACTTTTCGTAGGTTTTGTTATTGAGCTCTCCGTCTCTGGTCGCAGCTATCATCGAGAATTCTTCTCCTAGGGCTGCCATTGCTACGATGATTTCCTTGTGATGTGCTTGGTCCATTACCATTTGCCGAGTGATGGATAGATCCATCTGGTTCTGGACTCTTGGCACTGGAACGTATACAGCTCTGTTGGAAGATGGTGGGAACTTTGTTGGGTCGATTCCAATGTCAGAGTTGGATTTCGGTTCTGGCGGACATCAGACAAGCGACAGGCTTGTCGTCGTCCAAACCGATTGACAACTTTGTGGCCCATCAAGCCATCATTGCCAACCAGCCGTGCCAACATGCAACCCATCAAGTCGTCATGCAGAGGCACTGACCATAGCGATCTCCGATCCGTCTAATACAAAATAATCATCTCTACAGGAAATAATTATTCTAAAAGACTTGTTATCTACATGGAATGGGCAAAGCAAAAGCCTTACACGAAAATTCAAATTTCCCAAACCTTTACTGGATGTTTGCAATCCAGAAAGGCCGGTACAAAACCCACGTACAGAACTCCTGCAGGATTCAGTATGGGAATTTCGTGGCGCTCAGACGTTTGATGGTCCAAGCCCACAATTCCATGTTTTCGGATTCCCTGCAAAACCGACTCATAGGAATCCCCCGAATAAAACGGAGCAAACGGACATTTGTCCGTGTGTCCGATCGGACGTGTCGAACTGCTTCTATCAAGGAGTTTCCAATGAATGGTCTCCAAGAGAGCAATTTCAACAGTCAGTTTGTAGGGAACACAGCCGTGGGACCAATCGGAGCTCGATTCAGAAGTATGTGGCAGCGGCTCGTAATGGTGCTGGAAGTCCTGGTCCCGGTCCTGTAGCGATGGCTTGTCCTGAGTTGTTGATGACATGGAAGCTTGCAAACTCGTACACGTCACTAGTCATGTCGAACAATTTGCTGGCAGTGTTGACTCGCGAGCGAATGTCTGGGCACACAGATGTGTAGCGTTTCATCAAGAAATCTACCTTGTGTTCCATTGTTGTCTTTGTCTGGTTGATGGAGTTCACAGACTGTTGTAGGATTGCTTGCTTGATTTCCGGAGTCTCTGTGGTTGGAGCTATGACGGCAGTATTGATGGTATACTGGTTGTAGGTGATGGTCTCGTCTACATGGCTTCCGTTGACCCAATACAATTTCTTGTTAATGCGATCGCTTCTTTTTTCATTTTTTTCATATTTGTGATGCGATGTGGCAGTCATCGCAGCAAACGCTGCATTCTCCACATTGACAGGACTTGCTGACATCATAGCGAACGCGATGCGCTGGAAATGATCAGGGTTGAACTGTCCTCCCCATGTGTTGGCTGATCGTGTGAACAAACTTGGTGGCTCTGACTGCAAATCGAATGCATGGGGGCTTCGAATCTTGGGCTGGCTTCCACTTAACATGACAACATTGGTCTCCTGACTCTCATTGTAGAGAGAGCGTACTAGTGCATTGATGTAGCTACTGCTAGGCATGATAGACGGTGATTGATATTGCTATTGGGGTGTATTTACGGGGGTCTGAAGCAGCTGTGAGTAGATGATAGATGATTGATCTTGGGCTTGAGATTGGCGACAACTGTTGGCCTTGGATTGCTCTAATATATCTACTTGGGACTTGGCAGTCCAGTCAGTCATGTTACGCACAGGACTAGGGACCTGCAGTTTGTCACATAGATGGTGGCCACATTGTTCTGGAACACTGTGCCATTGGGACGCTCTCCATTCACTTGGGTCGATACACCCACAGCAGTAGGGCGCACAAAGCACTGGCTTCTCACCTGCTACACAATCATGCCCACCACCACCTCATATATATATATATATATATATATATATATCTCCGGTGCATATCTTAATGCCAAATGTGCCAAGAAAGTTTATTGTGTTTTAGGGAAGGAGTTTGGAGAGTATGCCAGGAAGAAAGCTATCCTGGTTAAGGCTGTGTACGGACTCAAAAGTCCGGGATTTGCATGGAGGGAGGAGTTTTTGTGCGGACGTTTTGAAGGAACAATTGGAGTTCCAACCATGCCGTAGAGATATGGATGTTTGGCGTCGTCCTTGTCAATGCAAAGATGGTTCGAAGGATTGTGAGTATATTTTAGTTTACACTGATGACGTCATTGGAATCTTGGAGAATCCAAAAGAAATTATGGACAAACTCAACAATTTCTTTGTTTTAAAGCCTGAATCAATAAAAGAGCCAAGCACATATCTTGGTGCAACAATCTCGAAGCACAAGTTGGATGGTGATGATTATTTCACCTGGGCTATTGGATCTGAAGTGTACATACAGGAGTTGCTAAGAGTTGTCAAGAATGCATTGCTCCAATGCAAGTGACTTTGAAGAAAAAGGTTCATTCAACTATGCCCTCTGGATACAAGCCGGAACTTGATTCTACTGCCTTTGTCAATGATGATACTGCTATTCTTTACATGCAGCTCATTGGTATTCTCCGCTGGCTTGTGGAACTTGGTTGTCTTGATGTTGCTGCCAAAGTTTCTATGCTCTCATCTTACAATGTAATGCCTTGTGAAGGTCACTTTCATGCTGCCTTACATATTTTTGCCTATTTACAGAAACATCCTGATTGCATACTTGTGATGGATTGTAATTATGCTGATCATCTGAGACCATTGAAGAAAGCTGATTACTCACAGTTCTATGAATTCACAAAGGACAAACTCCCAAGTGACATGCCTACACCCCTTGGCAAAGCAGTAGAGTTCACTATGTTTGTTGATGCATCTCATGCTGCTAACGTTGTTACTTGTCAATCAAGAACAGGAGTATTGATTTTTTTAACAAAGCTCCTATCATCTGGTATTCAAAGAAGCAGAACAGTGTCAAGACAAGCAGTTCTGGTTCTGAATTTGCTGCCCTAAAGACAGGTGTTGAATTACTTGAGGGACTACAATTCAAGCTCAGAATGATGGGCGTCCCAATCCAGGTTATTGTCATACTTGTGTTGACAATATGTCCGTTGTCAAGAACTCAAGTGTTCCTGAATCTCAATTGAAAAAGAAATTGAATGCTGTTGCATATCACTATGATGCGCAATTGATATCCTGCGAATTGAATGGATAATTTCCGCTGATAACTTGGCTGATGTTTTAACCAAGATCCAATCTGGACCCGTTTGTGATCATCTTATGGAACACATAATGTGGAAAAGAAAACAAAATGGAAGACTTGCTTGTTTGATTTAGATTTTGAAAAGGTCATCATCCGTTGCCAGATATTGTCAGTCTTGGACAGTATTGGATGATATGTCCTTGAAAGAGGGGGTACGGTTGATATTAGACCAATTTGGAGTACAAGGTTCTATGGTACATCAGTATCACCTTGACAGAAATAAATGAAAGCAGATGAATAGACTTAAAGCCTATAGTGCAACTGCTATTTCACAAGAAGATAAAGATCAATTCAGGTAAAACAACGTGCAGTGAGAAAAGCGATCGTTCATCACTTTTCCATGCAAATCTCTAGAATTATCGCAGAACCCTGATGACTCAGCATTCTCTATGTTAAATCAATGGCGTGTAGCGCTTCATGCACATGCGACGTGTGCAAGGCACAGGCTACACTTCAACCTGGTAATCCTATAGGTCAAGTCACGAGTCCCATTCCTATTAGAATTCTGTCACTCCCCAAATGGGGCAAAGTGAGAGGACCTATTCCTCTTGATCAGCAGTATCACCAGACCAGCATTAGAGTCCGTAATAGTGGCCAGATTTGCTGATGGCCCCGATGCTTGCTGAGAATATCAGCAGGGTTGAGAACACCGTCAATGTGGATAAAAGATAGCATGTTACATGCTACTGCTTCTCTCACACGGTTGAACGACAATGCAACATGCCCCTTGTGTAGCCTTGCTTCAGGTCGGGAAGAACTGTTCACAACACATTCATTGTCACCGAACATGTAGCTTTGACCTTTGATTGGCACACCAAGGTACCTCAAGGTCTGTTGAAGATCCGAGATCTGTTTGACACAGGTTTGAGTGGCCACAAACTCAGAACCACAAGTAGCAGTCTCAACAGTTGACTGCTCCTTAGAGAAGAAATTGATTGGGTTTCCATTCAACAAATAATGGATTATACCCACAACTGATTGGTCTGTCAATAGACAGCTGGGTTTTGTTTTGTTTGGCAGTACGTATGTCACAATGTTTAAGGGCATTGACAAGTTGGACTCTGAACTTTTGGTGATCTTTTGGCATTGGGGTTCCTCTCCCCATATCCACAAGGACCTTGTACCTTGCAAGCAGATCCATCTCAACTTTGGTGGCATGCTTCCAGTTGGTGTTGCCATGGAGTTTGTCAAGTCAAAGGACGCCATTGTGGTTCTTCTGGATCTTGTAGTTGTACATATACTTTACTGTAGTAGTATGTAGCAATCTCAGCTTGACTTGATTGGTTGGACAAAGGAATTTCCTCTTGATCTTCACTATATTTTGAAGAAGTTTACAACCTTGTTTCTCTTGTAGGTTATGATTTCTTGAGTATATAGCGCAGGTCACTGATTCGTTGGCTCCAGTGATGTTCAGTAGTTCTGGGGTATTCTCCCCATGTTTCCATCCAATGGTCATACTGTAAGTCAGACCCAGGTAATAAGAAGGCTGTTCAAGTCAAATGTAGTGATGGTGGCATACAACTTGCTTCAGCTTTGTATCTATGGGGTTGTCCTTGTCAGTTTCTGACCACTTGTGGATCTCATGGTAAGCCATAACATGCTCATATTTGCCTTTATCAATGTTCAAGCATAGTTGAATGCGTGCAGGCTGAATGCCCGCGTTGCGATTACGCTTGTAATTAAGCTCAACAATCTTAGCACATTGAACATAACCTTCATCATCTGGTGAAAGAAGGAAAGTCCGTCCAATGAGGTCCTTTTCTTCTAAAAGAACGTCTTCTATATCTGATTCAACATCACTAGAATGAACAATGGTCTTGAGGGACTTATGGTCTCTAGATTTGATTTTTGTAGGGGGTGTCAACTCCTCCCCATCAGATAGATCAATTGACTTGGTTATTGTAGGGAGCGCTAACTCCTCCCCATCAGGTAGAACAAGACGTTTGTGTAGTCCGGTAGGTGGTAGAGCAGAGCAGATGGCAGAAGGCAACAAGACATTGTTTGTTTTGAGAAACAGAAATATGTTGGTCATGTTGTGACAATCATGCTTGGCAATGCCTACCAAGACGACCATGCAACTGATTGGCTTTGGAAGAGGAGACAGAGGATGATATTTGTGTTCATGGTGGGCGTTTGTGGGAGGTCTAGCAAGATCAGTAGTAGTACAGTGAAAAGAAAGCTTAGGTAACCACGCAAAATATTGACGCTCCCCATTGCCGGGCCAAATACCACAACCAAAACAATCCTTGCGACTTGTGTAGCATCGAGGTTTGGAAGGTATGTCAATAGTGAACGTGTCCTTTGGTGTTGGGGGTCTAGTTGGCAAATCATGTGTCAACTCTTGAGAAGATTCTTTGGTGAACAATGGTCCCACCTCAACATCAAACTTGATAGAGGCATCAGGGACAAGTAGAACACTTGGGTGCCTACATGATTTACTGGCTTCAAGTATGACAAAGATGGGAGGATCAATGTAGTATGGATCTGGACAGGATGACTCTACCATGTTGCGGTCAAAATAGTCCGGTCCAGTATCTGGACAATCTGTTCCGGTATCTGTACATTCGGAATCCTTGTACGGTTCATCAAACGGTGATGCATACTGAAAAGTTTCAAAGAAGTGTATGGCTTCATCAAAAATAGCTTCATCAAAAATAGAATTTCTCTTGAGGATATCTACTTGATCAAAACGGCTCTTAGCTCCTTCCAATCCATCGCCAGTGATACAGTCGGTCCATTTGTCAAAGTCGTCCACTTTGGGATCTAGATCTTCCAATCCATTGTCAGGTTTGGGATCGAACTCATCCACTCTGGAGTCTAGAACACCAGGATCCCAATTCTTGTCAGAGGTTAAGATAATGTGTGGTAGGGTTTTGATGGACACATCTGTTAGTTGATGATCATCTATGGCTCCAACCTCTACAGCACAATTTGTTTGAGACAAGGTGATCACATCATCACCAGCAATTCCACCGTTTGCTCCTCCAGGTCTGAGAGATTGACGTTCAGTCACATACCCTAAGATGTTGTCTCTGGCATTATCAACCACTTCAGGAGGAAGAGTAGTATCAACACCAGTAGAGTAGACATCTCTACTAGGATTATTTTTAGGCCTAGGCTTGGAGACTTGCCGAGTGTCAAAACTTTGGGCTGCAGATTCCACCAGTGTGACATAGTCGTCAAAAATGATTGCCATACCCGTTTGCATCTCAAGAATCCTAGAGAGTCTGTGAATCTCATCGAGATAAGGGACAGCAATAAAGGCTTGTTCAAGAAGCAGATGTTGCTGGGTTTTGGGCATCATTTGACTAATGTCTGTCAAGGTGTGGTATTTGCGTACTTGTTCTTGCCAATGGATGATGAATGATTCATTTGTGTTGTGCCATGAATCATCAAGCCTAGCAGTCATAATCCATTGTAAAAGTCCAGTAGCGGTGGCATCAGCTTTAACAGACTTAGTGTAGGCTTTAGCAAGTTGATTGTAAATTTTCTGCACATCAAATGTTGCATGATGCTCACGAACAAATTGCTTGCCTTTATTGGTGAGGAGAGTCAGTCAAAGAGGTCCTTTTCATCAACAGTTTGTGGGCGGTACTTATGATTAAGAACATTTTGTAGACCGTAAGTGCGACAGATGGCTGGGAGATTACAATTGTAGTTTTCCCATTGCTTGTCATTGCTAAAAGTAGGGAAAGACGACAGGTCTTGTCTGATGCTTCTATCGAATTCATCAGCAGGGGTACAACGACTGGGTTTCTGGATAATAGGTTGTGGAATAGTTCTATTACCAAAAGTTAAGAGCTCTCCAGAAGCTCTATAGTCAAGTACACTTCCATAGTCAATATCCATGCAGTTGTCAGGGTTGACAGGATCGTTATGGACATGTTTGCGGTAGTAAACGTATCCTTGGATGACCTTGATGAGACTGCGGATGGACAGTGGTACCAGGGCAACTTGATCATCTTGGAAATCGCCTTCATCATCTTCTTGGATAAACAAGAGAGTCAATCGCCACATTGGTCATAGCCATGAGGTCAATGAAGCAAGTAATTTTAGCATGCTTCAATGCTTGAGCAAGAATACCATCTGGAGGGAGATCCAGAACCTCAACCAGGATGTGTTCTAGACTGTCTGGACAATGACCAGGAGGACGGTGGCGGGTTGTTGATGGTTGCATGGGTGAATTAAATCCCAAACCTAAGGACACATGAGACGGTCGAGAGGATACAGATCCTCCTCTTGACAATGTTGGACGCTGCTCGCGAGTTTGTTCCCAACGTTGGGCTTGTAGTTCACGTTCGGTGCTCATTGTAGGACGATAAAGAGCAGTAGTAGAGCTTGACTTTGAAATAATCTAAAAGTATATTAAGTCAGAGGCGACCTTTGCTATAGATCGATTAACCCCCCTATCCTGTGAGAAGCTGAGCACAGGAACAATCCTTGGTCACCGGCCAAGCTGATAGGTAGGAAGGGACACAGCACGGAGGACCGGCAACTTGACTTGCCCGGAGTAGCGAGTTAGAGCCCCTGGTGAATGCAAGCAAACAAGTCTACTACAGGTAGGATGATCCTGCGAACTCTAATTTGTGTACGCCCTGAGTTTGAGGACGGTCCTAACGTTGGACTGGAACCGATGCAATCCAAAAGTAGAAAAGGAAAAGCAGACGCGCCTGAATCAATTGCTTGCACAGCAAAAGCCCGTTCCTGGGGCGTCTGGTGTAGGTCCGGCGTTTTACTTTGCAAGGGAAGGTGAACCTTTCAAGCGGGACTTCCACCACAGAAGCTGTTTGACCGGTTGAAAGATTCGGATCCCTTGGTTCCGAAGAAAACTCCTTGACAACGAAAGGAGGTGACACTCAACGCTGTATTGATAGCGATCAATAAATAAATAAAACCCCAATACCTTACGACTATAGCAATAGGGCCGCTACTAGCCGAGCACCCCAAATTTTGTCGTTCCAAACCTTGAAAAATAACTCGGGCGCCTGTAGAAACCGAGTTCTTCGTTCGAATTAAATGTTATGAGTACTGTGCCTCAGAAATTAATCCAAATCGAACGGTGGGATGGGCTTGATGGGAGCCCAAAAAGAACTTGCGAAACGCTGAAAGTCGATCTGCGAGTTGTTGTGTTGTTCGTCGTTGATGGGAAGACGAATTCCAAAATGTTGATTGTCCTTGTCTTTGATGGAAGACGAGATTGGTAAAATTTCTAAAGGACAATCGCTGCAGTCGGATGTGTGCGCGACTGCAAGAATGTGAGCTTGATGGGAGCTCAGTAACTTGCGAAAGGCGAGAATGTGAGCTTGATGGAAGCTCAGTAGCTTGCGAGAGCGCTGTAGATCCGATCCGCAAGTTTGTTGTGTTTTTGTCTTCTGATGGGAGACGAATTGAGCGATCTCTGATGGGGAGATCAATGCAGTTAGCTGTAGGCGTAACTGCGACTGTTAATCTGACAGAAATAAATGCAAGTAGATGAATAGACTTAAAGCCTATAGTGCAACTGTTAATCTGACAGAAATAAATGAAAGTAGATGAATAGACTTAAAGCCTATAGTACGACTGCTATTTCACAAGAAGATAAAGATCAATTCAGGTAAAACAACGTGCAGGGAGAAATGCTTGGAGCATTGAGTATGTGCATTGCACTTCTCGCTTCCATCGCAGCCTTGACTTGTCTTGGAGTGAATCCTTCCTTGTTCTTTCGAACAGTTGCCATCTTGGAGGTCATCTCAAGTCCAGCATATCCATTCTGTTTGTTTGAAGAAAGTTTGAAATGGGGTTGATTATTTAAGTTGCTTAACTGGCGACGGTATATCGCACTTGTCTCTTTGGCGCCTGGTTCGACATTTGCTCCAAGTTGCTCCAACACATGCACACCCTTACAATTCACAAATTGCATCTTTCTGTTTCCATCACAATGCACAATAAAAGCATTGTCAGCATCAGTATCCATAGTAATGCGGTATCCCGCAACAATCATCTCGCGCGTAGCAAGTACATTGGCAATTCCATCTTCATCGTGATAAACTGGAGGTGAAAATCTTCCTAGAAAACCTTCTTCGTCAAGAACTCTGCTGCCCACGTTAGTGTGCATGTCAAGTTCTTTCTCAGCATGACGGAGTCCATGCATGAGCTCACCATTACAAATGGTGGTGTTTGTACAACCACTGTCCATGATGACATGATCATACAACCCAAATGGATCTCTTTCCTTTCTGCAGCTTTGAATAAACTGCAGACCTCAATCTGCTTCAGTAGCAAGATCAGGCAAATCTTCATCTTCACTAGCATAATGCCAGTCAACTTGAAGTTTGACATTTGTTCTACCAGCAGGACATGGAATAAGATAGACATCATTGCCATTCTCATCCTTTCCCTTGATAGCATTGTGAAAGACATTTGACGTATCAAAATATCCGGTTTTCACAGCTTGCGGAGTTTGAGCTTGAGTTGCATCAAATTCTTGGCGCACTTGAGCACCACTGAAGCCTTGTCGGCTGAGTTGCATTCCACTGAACGCAATCTCACCGATAGCATTCATAGAATAAGGGACTGTAACAGTGCCGCCACCTTGAGTTGGAATCTGCATGAGCTGCATTCCAGAAGGAACTTGCATCATTTGATTACCTGTAGTACCAGCAAGTTGCAAAGGTGTGTTAACGCTTCCCACAACACTTGATGCTCCACTTGTGGACGCTGAAGCTCCAGGAACTATAGCTGGAACAGTAGCTGGGACAGTTGCTCCAATCTGATTAAGATTGAGCTTCTTCCCATAGTCGACATATTGATCCTGATTCTTCCATTGGGTCTTTGGTAGCAGTCTGTCTGGGCATTTTGGAGACATATGGTCTTCGTTGCCACATACATAACATACTGCCTTCTTTCCATCCTTCGGCTTCCCCTTTCCTTTTCCTTTTCCTTTACCTTTACCTTTATTAGGTTGGTCTTTTCCTTGGTAGAGGTTCACTCCCGGATTTTTAATCACTTCCATGTGAATCTTCAACATATCTTGTGCTTTGCTGACCGTCTTTGGATAATAATGCACTTCTCTGCAATAGTTTGTCTGAAGATCCAGCATCAGAGGAGCTGTTCTCGTTTGATCGCAGTTGCACAGAAATCCTGTTGCAAGAACGGCTTTGAAGATATCATCCTTGAACTTGTTTTGAGCAGCAGTATCGGTGCTAGCAATAGCAGCATACGCTTTCGTCTTGACTGCAAAATCTCGGAACCAGGCCACGCCATATAGATTTTGCAGGACTTCAGCCTGTCTCAAGAATCGTTCCTTGAAATGCATCAAGTTTTCGGTTGTTCCTTGCTTCATAGCAAAGATCATACTCAGCATCAGCACTCTTCTTCATGAATTGTTCAATACGTTTCAAGAGTTCGATCGGATCTTCAAGAGTAGTCGTGAAATTGGCTTTACCTAAGAAGAACTAGAACACAAAGCAATTGCATTCGCCACTATCCCATACCAAAGACAAGTGCCAACAACCAACGACAATGAAATTGGCAATAGATCCACTAATAGACGATGCATGGCCAAGGCAGATTTTTGGAGACTAAACGCACTATAAACATTAAACTAATACACTTTAGACCCTCTGCTTCTTGTTTGGATTGTAGAGTTCAAGTTGAACAGGTGAACGCTTTAGACTGCCCGTTCCTGGTGTTTTCAAGGCAAAGTGAGAGGGGCCTAGTCCTAGGGCTTCCAAACGTTCAGCCAATGTATTGTCATCCGCTCCCACCTTAGGCTTGCAGATGTGAATCTTGTGTTTGTGGCGCTCATCATTCAAATAGTTGTTGAATTTCTTGGCACGCACTTGTTGGTATATGTGTTGGCAAAATACATTGAGAGTGAAAGCCTTATACTCTTCTCTGGTTTCTCTCAGTTGCTTTGGCTTCATCACTTCATGCTTCTTCTCTTCAACATCTGTCTTCAACAGAAACTTTGTTGGATGCATGGCCCATTTGGTGTTCCATCAGCGTTGATTTCGACTTTGGGATACCACTTGAACTCCTCTAGCATAAGCAGCTCTTCTTCCTTTGATCTTTTCATGTATTTCTTCACTTGGTCCTGATGAGCTTTCAATCTGGCTTTGAACCGCTCTAGATCCACATCCTTAAAGGCCGGAAGGAACTTGCAATGCTCTTCCCACGCCTGAGCATAGGGCATGGCAGACTTCTCTAGCCAGTCCCGGAATGCTTGGAAGCATGTGTCCTTGAATTTGGGCAAGTCCTCGTAGTACTTCTGCCATTTCTGCTGCGGCTTCTTTGCATCGTTCTCAAGGGATAAGATGCCTCAAGTCAAGTCCTCGACGAGGATGGCCTTGGCTTCACTTCCATCCCATTTAATAGCTTCTTCTGAGGCGGGCTTTCCTTCTTCTTTAGTACTTGACGACGATGGTCATTCAATTTCTCCTTGAACTTTTTGAATGCGACAGCTTGGACAACAGGATTATCTGCATAGAATTTGTTGAAGGCTACTTCCGCAGACATTTCGGACTCGTCCAATGGCAGTTTTTTATTCTCCAAGTCGGAAAGTATGACAGCACAAGCTGGGTTATCTAGGCAGGTTGGCTGTTTCTCCTTAGTTGTCTTATTTGTGGCTGGCATGATAAGGAAACAACGATCAAGATGTGGTTGAGACGAATATGTGAGAGTAAAATGACAAACGTTGAGTCAGGTCATGGCTCCAGACGCGGGAAGATGCTGGGATATGACAAAATATGAGTTTTTACGTTCCGAAAAGAAACTATTCAAGTACAAAGTTTTCGACACGTACGATCGGATTTTGATTGTGATGTCGGAATTCAACGCAAGTATGCCGGACGCAAGTCTGTCGGACAATCTACATCCACACAAAAAGGGAATGACCCTATACAAGTGAGATATCAATGTTGTGTACAATGCAGTAGCAAATAATACAAGATGTCCCAAAGTACTGCATCCAACACAGAATTATCGTAGAGGTCGAATCAAGTTCTGTAAACAAGGGATTTTCCAAGGGAAAATCGTTGAACTTACTTTTGTGATTGAATCATCAATTCAAGCCAAACATTAATCAAATAGGAACAATTTCACTCAAAGTATATCTCGACACAGGAGAACTATTGTTGTGAAAGTGTTGTACAGTCGATCACAAATTTAGATTGCAGAGAGTTTCTTCTGAGCGCTAAAGGCACTCACGATAGAGCACATTCTGCTTTATTCTAACATTCAATCACAAAAGGCAACAGAACAAATTTACGTCAAGAACAGCACTGCCTTATTGACAAAGGAGTGAGTGATTTGTTGACAATGGGACGTTTTTCATCCGGTGGTGGAAGAGGACGTGTGACTCCTGAGAAAGTGAAGAGCAATTCAAGTTCAACAGTTGTGAAACATCTATTTTCAACAAAAGATGAAAACAATGGAAAGGCAAGATTGTTGTACAAAGATGCCAAAAAAAGAGTGATTGACTATATCCAAGCTTCTGGAATGAAATGTTTCGAAGACATGGTGAAATCAATTCAAGATGGAAAGCTGATCGACTTCAATGCGATTGCCCCAAGATTGATTGAACCCTCCAACTCAAACTGAAGCTGTTGCAAGAGAAACAGAGATGGCCCAAAACAAGATTCTCGTTTCTGCAAAGCTTGACGAGAACATGCAAAGATCAGCCTACTTCGAGACAAACAAGAGAACCGTCAAATCAAACATCATGCTGAAGTTTGTGACAAAGGCGATGGATATCAAGCTTTCACGACTACTCTTGAAGATCCGATCAAACTCTTGAAACGTATTGAACGATTCATGAAGAAGAGTGCTGATGCTGAGTATGATTTCTTGGATTTCTGGGAAGTGAATCAAAAGTTCTTTGCTATGAAGCAAGGAACAACCGAAAACTTGATGCATTTCAAGGAACGATTCTTGAGACAGGCTGAAGTCCTGCAAAATCTATATGGCGTGGCCTGGTTCTGAGATTTTGCAGTCAAGACAAAAGCGTATGCTGCTATTGCTAGCACCGATACTGCTGCTCAAAACAAGTTCAAGGATGATATCTTTGAAGCCGCTCTTGCAACAGGATTTCTGTGCAACTGCAATTGAACGAGAACAGCTCCTCTGATGCTGGATCTTCAGACAAACTATTGCAGAGAAGTGCATTATTATCCAAAGACGGTCAGCAAAGCACAAGATATGTTGAAGATTCACATGGGAGTGAGTAAAAATCCGGGAGTGAGCCTCTACCAAGGAAAAGACCAACCTAATAAAGGTAAAGGTAAAGGAAAAGGAAAGGGGAAACCAAAGGATGGAAAGAAGGCAGTATGTTATGTATGTGGCAACGAAGACCATATGTCTCCAAAATGCCCAGACAGACTGCTACCAAAGACCCAATGGAAGAATCAGGATCAATATGTTGACTATGGGAAGAAGCTCAATCTTAATCAGATTGGAGCAACTGTCCCAGCTACTGTTCCAGCCATAGTTCCTGGAGCTTCAGCATCCACAAGTGGAGCATCAAGTGTTGCGGGAAGCGTTAACACACCTTTGCAACTTGCTGGTACTACAGGTAATCAAATGATGCAAGTTCCTTCTGGAATGCAGCTCATGCAGATTCCAACTCAAGGTGGCGGCACTGTTACTGTCCCTTATTCTATGTATGCTATCGGTGAGATTGCGTTCAGTGGAATGCAACTCAGCCGACAAGGCTTCAGTGGTGCTCAAGTGCGCCAAGAATTTGATGCAACTCAAGCTTAAACTCCACAAGCTGTGAAAACTGGATATTTTGATACGTCAAATGTCTTTCACGATGCTATCAAGGGAAAGGATGAGAATGGCAATGATGTCTATCAGCCGACAAGGCTTCAGTGGTGCTCAAGTGCGCCAAGAATTTGATGCAACTCAAGCTTAAACTCCACAAGCTGTGAAAACTGGATATTTTGATACGTCAAATGTCTTTCACGATGCTATCAAGGGAAAGGATGAGAATGGCAATGATGTCTATCTTATTCCATGTCCTGCTGGTATGACAAATGTCGAACTTCAAGCCAACTGGCACTATGCTAGTGAAGATGAAGATTTGCCTGATTGTGCTACTGAAGCAGATCGAGGTCTGCAGTTTATTCAAAGCCACAGAAAGGAAAGAGATCTATTTGGGTTGTATGATCATGTCATCATGGACAGTGGTTGTACAAACACCACCATTTGTAATGGTGAGCTTATGCATGGACTCCGTCATGCTGAGAAAGAACTTGACATGCACACTAATGTGGGCAGCAGAGTTCTCGACGAAGAAGGTTTTCTAGGAAGCTTTCCACCTCCAGTTTATCACGATGAAGATGGAATTGCCAATGTACTAACTATGCGCGAGATGATTGTTGCGGGATACCGTATTACTATGGATACTGATGCTGACAATGCTTTTATTGTGCATTGTGATGGAAACAGAAAGATGCGATTTGTTAATTGTAGGGTGTGTATGTGTTGGAGCAACTTGGAGCGAATGTCAAACCAGGTGCCAAAGAGACAAGTGCGATGTACCGTCGCCAGTTAAGCAACTTAAATAATCAACCCCATTTCAAACTTTCTTCAAACAGACAGAGTGGATATGCTGGACTCGAGATGACCTCCAAGATGGCAACCGTTCGAAAGAACAAGGAAGGATTCACTCCAAGACAAGTCAAGGCTGCGATGGAAGCGAGAAGTGCAATGCACATACTCAATGCTCCA